>BQNB010066614.1:0-34496 GCA_026074375.1 Tanacetum coccineum
GCGCGTTTTTTGTTAATGATAGCATGAAAGTATTTGGAGTTCTCGTCTCCCTCGATTGCCCAACGAATTTTCGCCTTTTGCATGATATCACGGTTGTTAGAAGATTGAACATCGTGTAATTGTTTCAAGACTTCCAAACGAGACAAAAGAATGTCGTCGGTGACTCCTCCTTGATCCAACACTTTATCAATGTCACACAATTTAGATTTAAGATCTTTAGAAAGACCTACCTGATGCCTTTTGAAATCCAAAGTCCATGCTCGAATCTCCTTCTTCAACATTTGAAGCTTTTTTTTAAACCGAATCATACCATTGGAATCATCAAGAGTAAAAGAATTCCAAAATTTTGAGACCAAGTCATCAAATCCAGGAAGCTCAAGCCAAGAATGATAAAAGCGAAATGGAGTAGGGCCAAAATCAGAAAAGACTTCCTTGAGTAAAATAGGCCTGTGGTCTGAGAGGTGACGATCCAGACAGATAGCCGAAATGAGAGGAAAAGCTGAAAGTAAACCATTAGACATAAGAAACCTATCTAATTTACTCATCTTGGTAGCCGAAGGATGAGCCCATGTGAAAGAGAATCCTTCCAGCTGGATATCGTTTAAACCCGAATTAGAAATAAAGGAATTAAACGCGTTAGCTCCATGACTGTTAAAAACCGATCCCCACCGTTCCTCAATACATCTAACTTCGTTGAAGTCCCCCATAATTAAACTTTCTCCATTCCAACTAGTGATAAGAGATTCGAGATAACTCCACAACATACGTTTAGATGAAACAGATTGGGGGGCATAGACCGAAATAATTAATAACTTCTGATTGTTCGGTATCCACGTCCCATACAAAGCTATAAAATTATCAGATATAGTATGATGATCCTTCTTGAAGAAATTAGTATCCCAAGCGCAAAGAATACCACCTGAATTGCCACTAGCCTCACTAATAATGTGGTCGAAAAAATAGTTTCCCCATAGAAATTTAACCTCCATAGCCGAAACACTCTCCATCTTAGTTTCTTGAATAGACAAAAAACTTACTTTATGTTTAGAAATCAACTCCTTGATCCAATCTTTCTTAGCCTTGGATCCTAGGCCTTGGATATTTAAAGAAAGACAATTCATCGGAAAACTAATTGTTCTCCTTGAGTTCCAATAATCTTCTCCATGTCTTTAGTACAACCTTCCATAGAAAAGCCCATTGTTTGACCCACCGTAATCATTTCTTCTAAAATCTCCAATATGGAACCGCCTTCCTTGATCTTAACCCCATTACTAAAACTTTCAGAAGAGACTCTGTCCACGGAGTTTTCCGCCTCTTCCAATACTCTCGAATTACTCCTTGCCGACCTACTAGGAGGTCGAACAGATTCTGCTTCAGGAATATCTTGATTATTACATGCTGGGATATCATTGGCAGGTGTGAAACCCGGAGGATAAGGGATGCTGGTTGACGTATCCGTGGTTCTTACTTCTTTAGTGCGTTTGTCAAGTAAGTCGTATATATTGAAAGGATCAGACGATACCTCCTTATCATTAGACTCACCATGTTGATGCTCGAAACCCTGAACTTCACCGTTATCGCCAAAGTATGTGTCCGAAACCACTTCACTAGCATTCTCCACCTCGTCGTTGTTCAGGTTATTTGCCTGTTCATTGATCTTAGCGGACTCGTCGTCCGAGAACAATTCTTTCTCAGGAACATCTTTGAAGGATGGGGACCAAACAAAAAGTTCCTTGGCACGAGCCCAAAAAACCTTCCCTTTTACAATAAGCTTAAAACTTTCCAAGATGTTCTCCGTTTGGCTGGTCTTAATACAAATACGTTTCCTTGCAAAGAGGTCATCATACCCATCTTCTAATTCAACCAATTCTCCCCATTTAGAACTGATCTTTTGAAAAGTTGAACGAGTCCAAGCATTTAAAGGAACTCCTTCAATGTCGACCCAAACTATCCGTTCTTTAGCTGCGAAATCTGATTGCGCATTACAAAGACGGCGAAACCACGAAGCAACCCCAACATGTTCCATGAATTTCGATTTAGACTTAGATGATTTCAATTCAATCATTACCCACAATCCTCCTAGGTAAACAACGCGAGTGTTATGAAAACCCTCGTTAGACAAAAGTACCTGTAAGTTATTAATGGAAGAAAATTGGAGAACTTCGCCCATAACACAATTCGTGAGATCCCTGTTCACCAGGCAAGAGTCGTCTAAAACCAAAGACGGTTTCAAAATAGACGAATAAGACTCTTTTGGTCCACCTTGATTCTGGACAATAGACTGCTTAAAACCCGTTACATTACCAGAGGGCACCGGTTTCTCTTTCTGAAAGGTAGAAGCTTTAGGCCTTTCAAACCGAGCAGGATTAGCAGATAAGTGAAAACGACCAATCCAAATAGTTTTGAGATTCTCAATTAGACGATCAAGATTGAGAACATTAATGAACCGAACAAAAGCGAAACGCTTCCCTGCCTTAGATCTCTTATTAGGAATGAACACATCGACCACGGTGCCGTAACCGTTACATACCTTCCAAAGGTCCCTACTTGAACAATCATCAGGGAAATTAGAGATGAACACCGACTTCGAGATCTTGGAGGTTTGGTCGATTTTGGATTGAAGGGAGTTCTGGAAACGAAACCCCATGTCTAAAAGCGATATATAAAATAAGAAAAACGGAAATATAAAATAAATAAGAAAGGACAATCGAATCTGAACCCTAAGGTCCCAGGATGAGAAAGACGCCTAACACGCTCGATATGAGATTCATCAATTAAATGACTGATCCCAATTTCAGGGGTTATAACGATTTCAAACACCAAGGATTAAGGGGATTAGATCGGAAGATTGGGAAAAGGGTTTGATCGCCGCCATTGAAAAGGGGATTTTTGAATTAGGGATTTTTGAATTAGGAGGTTTTTGATTGGAAGATGGTGTATGAATTTTTGATCAGATCTGACACATTTCGTTCTAAATTACTCCAAAAAAGAACATTATAAACTTTGTAATTTAAAATTAGGATTAAATACTATGTTTGGTTATAAAATATGGATTCAAAATTAGGTCTCAAACCCAATGGTCTCACATATTTTGAAAGGAGATGGGTTGACTGGGTTTTGAATTTTTAGTGGGTCACATCATATTTTTTCTTTTCTTTTTTATCAGTCACGGTACATATAAAATGATATATTAAAGGGTAAATTACACCGTTCGTCCTTATGGTTAGGCCTGATTGCGGATTCAGTCCCCAGATAACGGCGGTCGATGTCCTTAGTCTTTTTTTGTCACTGTTGTTACCCGTTTGGTCCCTCGAGCCCCGTTATACGTAACGGGTGTTAGTTTGACTTTTCAACGATGGACAGTTTAGTAAATTCAAAATTTTGTCATTATTTCACCGTTGGTCCCTCTATAAAAAAATTTTGTTTTTTGGTTTTTTCCAACGGGTGTTTTACTGTTGATATTTTTTGTCCTGCACGATTGGTCCCTGACTCGTTTCTGTGTATTATAAATGATGATTTGCAAAGTATAAGACACACAATTATAAAATGGCTCGCGTAGGAATTTTTTTAAATGCTTTCAAGAGGGTGAAGAAAAAGAAATGCTTGGACAAATGGTCTAATGTCCTTGCTTCTAGAGAAATCAGAGGTTGGGAGTTTCTAGTTTCTTCGCTCTCAATCGGTCTTCTCTTTTCATTGGGTATAGGCCTACCTCTCTCATGAAACGCCGTTATGATCCCGAATTATCTCAGCTTTAAATGTCTTGACTGGTCATGTTCTTTCTGTGCTGCTTCATTCGACAATGGAGCTCCATCATAACAGAAGTTAACTCCCTTAAAGTCAAAGGTGTCGATCTCATTTCTCATTGTAAGATTCGTGTGGGAAATGGTACAGGTACAAGCTTTTAGAAAGATCTTTGGATTAGGCGATAATCTTTCCAAGCTTCTTTCCTCGTTTGTTTGCTCTAAGAGAATAAAGACATAATCGGTTGCTAGATTAAGATTAATAACGTCAATTCTTCCTCTTCTGTTTTCGTCGTCCTGTCCGAGGAGGTGTATATTCACAACAACTTGATCAGCTTTTGTAATTACTTGATACGGTTATTTTAAATCTAATATGATGACAGGATGGTTTTGGGACTTAAATGCGATGTATTTTTCAAGTCAAGGATGTCGATCTATGTTAGATGAGGCTTTTCTCCCTAAAAAATGAAGTTCCTACTCGATGGATTAAAAAGTATTCCGATTAAGGTTAAACTTTTTTGCTTGGAAACTTTAATCTCGATCGTTTACCCTACTAGATCGAATTGTCTTGTAGGAATAGTTCTCGCTCCGCGCTGGCATGTCTCTTTTTTTTTTTTATTGTTTGAATCCCCACGTTTCTCGAGGATTCGTCCCCTTTATTCTTCGGTTTGCTCGTGGCGAAAGATATCATAAGTTTAATTTGTAGATGTGGAAATTTGGTGTTCATCCTTATGAGTCTGTCACGAAGATAGGCACTCTTGGCTCCAAATCTATCCGTTTAGGTTCAAGACGAAAGAGTGTTGGAAATGAGGGCGTGTTTACTTTTCTTGGTGAAAGGCGTTGAGTTGGAACCTATTTAAATTCAGGAACCAATTCCTTTTTTTGCGTCTCACTATTCCCCGGAAGGAATGGGGACCTTAAAAAAAAGATTTTCGACAAAATTGTTTAAAAACGCTCTTTTTTATTGGTGTGTACTAGATGTAATAGAACTTTGAATTGGGTTAGTTGGCTTCAACACCCTTTTTTGATTCCTTTGTAATTTACTAGCTCCTTGCTAGTGGTTCTAATAAAGTCGCCGTTCAAAAAAAAGATTACTAAAAATGATTTGATAATTCGTTTATGGTGTAAAACACAAGACTATATCATAAGTCTTGAAAAAATCTCGGTGTAAAATTATGATGAATTTGAAATTCAAAAATTGTGTAGGTAAATTCTTTGAAACGAATTACATTTTAATTGCTTTCCAAACATATACGCACGAATTGGTCAAAGTCAGATGTTTTGTGAAATGGGGCTTTTAAACATTTCCTAATATACGAACGGATTATTTTCTCTACTTTGTTGACTTTTATGAATGCCACGTGTCAAGCTCTGGTTAAATGTTAATTATAGAAAAAATTAATTAGAGGGAGGAAAAAAACTCTGTTTTATAGAAGAGTATAGATAGATAGATAGATAAATAGATAGATAGATAGATATAGATATAGATTGTAACAATCACCTGATTTTTAGGCTTTAACTCAATCTAATTTCCCACACACTATAGATGCGTGCAATGAAAAAAAATCACATCAATGAAAGCCCAAAGTGTTATGATAATAATTAAAAATTATTCAAATGCAAAACCAAAATAAAGACAAAGCAATGAAGATGCAAACTAAAGAAGTAGATTACTAAAAATTGATTTGATAATTCGTTTATGGTGAATAAAGGACTATATCAATAGTCTTGAAAAAATCTCGATGTACAATTACGATGAATTTGAAATTCAAAAATTGTGTAGGTAAATTCTTTGAAACAAAGAACATTTTAATTGCTTTCCAAACATATACGCACGAATTGATCAAAGTCAGATGTTTTGTGCATTGGGGCTTTTAAACATTTCCTAATATACGAACGAATTATTTTCTCTGCTTTGTTGACTTTTATGAATGCCACGTGTCTGGTTAAATGTTATTTATAGTAAAATTTAATTAGATGGAGGAAAGAAACTCTGTTCTATAGAAGAGTATAGATAGATGTTTTCAATATAAAACTAATCATATCTATAAATATAAAGCTGCTTGCCTCATTTTTTGAAAGTGAAAAACTGAATTCTAACTACGAAAAGTATTTGCTAACTACGGAAGGTATTTTGTAGTTATAGAAAGTTTTGAATTCAGTAAATAATATGGAAGGATTGACACAAAAAGAGAAGGGTTGACATAGTTTTTCACTGAAATTTTTATTCACGGAATGTATTGAATAGAAAGTTTTGAATTCAGTAAATAATATGGAAGGATTGACATAAAAAGGGAAGACTTGACATAGTTTTCTCACTGGAATTTTTATTCACGGAATGTATTGAATCTATATATATCTATAACCTATATAAAACACGTTTTTGGAAAACTAATATTGGCCCAAATAATCTAGAGAATGACATGTGGAAAACAAAAATAGCAAACGGCTGAACTACATATAACAATAGCCCTCCCATTAATTAACGAAAAACATTAATGCAGACACTCTTAACCAAGAAAATCATTTGGATGGGTTTTCAACTGATACTACAGTAATTTTCTAAAAATATGCGTAATTTTTTTAGTAAAATATGCTATTGGCTGAATTTGTATTTTTTTTATAATGGAAGCATTTATTGTCCACTCTCTTTCTTTATATTACATATTATATCTATATATATATATAACCTATATAAAACACGCTTTTGGAAAACTAATCTTGGCCCAAATAATCTAGAGAATGACACGTGGAAAACAAAAATAATCAACGGCTGAAAACATATAACAAAGCCCTCCCATTAATTAACGAAAATCATTAATGCAGACACTCTTAACCGAAAATCATTAATGATTATAAATATAGGAAAGTTTGAACACATTAATGTTAATAAAATATAAAACAAAACTCTTTTGACATAAACCTGTCTTCACCATCTCATTAATTGAGTCAACGAGGTAATTACAGAAAGTCTTAACCGAAAATCATTAATGTTCAAAATTATAGGAACTTTTTTGAAAAACATTAATCTTTTTTTCTCTCTATGTAGTTAAAGAAATGGAGATTAATATGACTCAGTTGTGTGACCTCGATCTTATGCTTGATGATGCCAAGATACTGGCACGTGTGATCAGTATTTGGATGTCTCACCCCAAACAAAGACCTAATGAGGTGTGGAGCTTAGATGCAGTCTTGCAAGATCAGATGGTAATCTGTTAGGTTAATTTGTGAAGTGTAGAACTAATTTAATATTAAGAGTTTTACAATATCATTTTGCAATGCAGGGTAATCGAGTGCAAGCCACAGTTAGGAACCAAGATATCAAGAAGTTCCAACCAATACTGGATGAAGGAGCATGTTACCGAATCAGTAACTTTGGTATCGGTGAAAATGGCGGAAACATTCCATTGTTGGACCATCGTTACAAACTTAGTTTCTTTAAGAACACGGCTCTGACAAGGGTTGGAATTTTTGACAGCAACCCACGAGGCTTTAGGTTTGAGCATTTTGGTGCTTTCACATCAAGAAAAATCTCTGAGAGAGAACTTTGTGGTGAGTTTTTTTAAGATTTTTACTTTGTGTATTAGTCTTTAATTTAAATAATTTTATTACAAAAATACAGATGTCATTGGAACGATTGTTTCTATTTCTGACGCTATTCCTTTCAACTATGTTGGGGTTGACAAAATAAGTAGGACTGTCATTCTTGAGGATTTTGAGTAAGATTATAATTAAAATTTTGAAGTGCCATAGCCTTTCTCTATATACCGTGTAATATTTTCTTTTTGTGGCATTTTTTTTGTTTTCTTTTGTTTCTATACCGGCTGAACATACATGTCTTTTTGTTATACATAATAAACTAACAACGCCACGCAAGGTTATATCCAAACATTGCTGACAGTGGATTGGAAACCAATTATGGTATAGAAAAGGCTGCAATTACACATGTTCCATGCGGGTATATGATACTTAATTCTTCCAACATGTCACTACCATAAAAATGATCCTTAATGGTGGCATACCTGGGTTCGGTTCCTTTCAAACTAGGTGAGCATCCTTCATGTTTTGTAATTATTTATTATTTTAATCACAGTGCTTTATTTTTCTCTTATAAGAGCTATTATTATAGATATGTCATTTCACACTCTCTCTAACTAAAGCTCTGGCGTGATAGATTTCAAAGCCAGATAATTGCAATTTTTGGTCAAATATTATAACGTTGAAAGTTTATGGATCCTCATCTACGAGAAAATGATAATTGAGCTAAAACGATATACCCTTCAAAGCTTATTAAGCTTATTGCTCTCGGTTCATTTTATGGAGTTATGTGAATGGTGTACTTTATTTGGCACAGTGGTAGTAAGAATGGATAATGCGTCAATATCTTTAACTCAATGATGTTGTGGGTAGTTACATATAGACTTTTTAATGCTGGAGTTATTATTACACTAATATATTTATATATATCATGCTGACGTACGAAACATAGTTGACAAAACGCTAAAAGATGATATTTTTAATGGTTTTGCAGCGGTTCATGATGAATAATGCAACAATCATGGTGAGGTAAGTGATACAATGTGTGTGAGTTACCGAAATTAGAGGGTGAAGCCACAACATGCAATCAAGTATGGAGAGATGAACGTTGTTTCCAAGTTTGATTTTGGCACTAACGTCAGATGGTTAGATCAAGGGTATTTCCTGTAAAGAGCCACAAACTTAGAGAACAAACTTAGAGAGTATTATCACCTTTTTATAGGCAAGTAAATTTTGAATTATGAATTTCGTAAACTATAATCATCATTCATATTTTGCCCATGACTTTCAGTTTTTAGTCGTATTAACCATTATAAGTGTATATTAATTTATAGTTATGTTTTTTACACATATAAATGTAAGAATAGAGTAGACTTACATATGTGAACAAACTGGTCAAAATCTACACTTATAAAAGCGGGAAGAAAAATGTGTTTAAAATAATAGTCGTTGTAGTGTTTGTATTATTTTCTTTGTTAACTTTGTAAGTCAGTAAATACATTTTGAGTTGTGTGTATACTTCATATTCTCATTTTGGATAATTTAGAGGACGAAATTTTCCCAAGTGTGAAGTACAAGATCAAGACGCTTGATTTAGATAACTTCACCTATAGTATGGCGGTGATGGATGGGGAGGAAGACGAGTCAACTTTAAGTGAAATGAAAGTAGATACCGTCAGTCGATGGATGTTGCAAATTTATACAAAGTATATAGGAATCAACGATGATCAAGTTGAATCAAAAAAGGAACAAGTTGCTCAATGATTTAAGACTTTCGAGCGGATTGTCAGTGATCAAGATGCCAACGATGAGTAGCTTGGGCTTGAAAAGTTACTTATTTATGGTTCTTGATTTGGTTTTACTTCTTTGTGGATTATTGATATGGAACTACAGTTAAAAATAACATTGAAAGAACTATGTGTTCTAAATGAAAACATAAAACAGACTTCAGACCAAGTTATCTAAATGATATGCAATACTTGGAATAACCAAAAACAATATCAAACAACTATCAAAATGAAAATGTATTTTAAAAAAAAATCTTAAAGCTCGCCGCCCAACGGGTGGGCCTTGAAGCTAATTTGATATAAAAGAAAATCTTTTTGTATTTTTCTAAATTTTATATAAAAGAACAAATCTTTTTATATTTTTAAAAATTTTATATAGAAAAAAACTTTTTTCCTTTCTAAATTTTGTATAAAAGAAAATCTTTTTGTATTTTCTAAAACTTTTTTTAAAAGAAATCTTTTTGTATTTTTGAATTTTCTTAAACTAGAAGAAATTTTTTTTGAAATTCCTATCAAATTAAACAACTTTTTGTACCCACTTAAGCACGTTGCTAACGGGTTTACCATATTTGGAGAACCAAATGTAAGTTGCGTCAATTTGATGCATAGAGGTTGAATTCCAAGGAGATTCGAAACCCGGTGTTTCATTTTGAAATAGCTTTCTTGGAATCAACGGTGATTTAAAACTCTTCTCATTTTTTAATTTTGAATTATAGAAACTGAATGTTTCATTTGGAGTTTTAAAACTTTTCAAAGGTGTTAACACCGTTTTGAAACTCGGTGTTTCATTTAATGTTTTAACCCTTGAGGAAGACGAAGATTTCCATTTATTGTTGAAACTCAGTGTTTCATTTTAAAAAATTCTTTTCGAAATGAATGGAAACCTTACATCTTTCACCTTTTTCAAAACTGAATCATCTCTTTTACGCATTGAAAACATTTCATCCCTAGAATACTTGAACGATTTGGAAATGTTTTCCTTTCTCTTCCACGATTGTTTTGAACTTTCGTTTTTCACATGATTTTGAGAAGCAAATATTTTGGATGAATGTTGTTTCTTCAAATACTTCATATCTTTTTGCAAAGAATAAGTAGTAAATTGAGAAACCTTTCTCGAAAATGATTTTGAAGATGCTTTGAGTTTTTCATGGAAACAATGGAGAGAGATTTATCATTTGTATTGTTGATTTTGTTGTTCTATGGATTGGAGTTTGGACTTTTTCAGGTAAACAATGAGATTTGAAAACCTTTTTTATAAAGGAGTTAACATTGAAATTAAAATATATTATTGGAAAGGATAAATAAATTTTGGTTATTGCGTTTGCAAGGTACGCAAAGAATTTTTTTCAAGGCAATATTAAAATACATTACATTAAGTAAATATATATCTTAAATTATACAAACAAATTATACATAAAAATAATTAAAAGGGGGCCGGCCAAAATTTGTAAAAAAGGGATCAAGGAATTTTTTTAAGATGCTATACTTATCCTACAAGGTAACAAATTGTTATCTTATAAAACCAAATCAGTATGAAATTTTTTTCTTCCCTTCCGTCTCTTGTGTCGACTATTATCAAGCCCAAGATTCCATTAAATTTTTTCTTAAGCTCAAGGTTTGATTTTCTTTTTACAAATGTAATATCGTTTAATCCTTTGTCTTTTAAATCTTAATTTATTTTAATTATTGTAATTTATTTTGTAACTTGATTGATGAAAAATAGTGTTTATAAAACGCTGTAATTAATTATATAATAACATATAATTCTTTTAGGGATTAATTGTTGTGTTAGACATGCGTTTAGTTATGTTTAGATTGCGTTAAAATAAAATATAGGGTTGAGCAAAATTTTAGGTCGGATTAAACGAGGCGTAACTTGATGTTAAAAACGGTTTGATAGTGATATCTGGAGTCTTAAATTATCTACAAACATAGAGTCTACTTTCTAAATCACTAGGTCTCAAATCATAAGGTAAGTGGAAGGTCAGTCAAAAGATTTTTCAAGATTCGGTGTCACGAATCTGAGGTTTCTAGTCAAAATTTGGTCATCGTTAGTGAGGTCAAAAATGCATCAAATCTTCCAATAATTTGGTCTAATTTTTCTAAGTATAGTTATTAGGTGTTAGTAAACCCCCACCCCCCCCCCCCCCACCCCCCACCCCCCCCTCCCCCCCCCCCCCCCCCCCCCCCCCCCCCCCCCCCCCCCCCCACCCCCCCCCCCCCCCCATATAAAACAATTTCATAGGTTTTTTAAGTTTTAAGTATTTTTCAAAATTCATAAACATTCTAGTGTGCCATCAGGTCCATTTCTAGAACAGTTCATGTTGGTTGCATTTAGTAAAAACTCTTAAGTGCTTATAAATAATTAAGTAGAAAATTATACAGTAACTACATAACTCATTAAACTTTATGTGGTAGCAATTGGGAGTCGGAAGAGATCATTTAGTATTTTATAAAAATTCATGAAGGTGAAACTCGTGGTGTAAACTCGGGATAATTAATGTGCAGATTCTATCTTGGATTTTATGCGTGCTTTGTGTTCTTCAAGGTGAAGTTTCGTAGCCCCTTTTTAATTGTTTTCTTGGGTTGAAATGATACTCAAATTTGTTTATCAAATGTTTTAGTGCTGTGATAAATTTATTGGATATTTTGGACATAATGTGTTAGTGTATTGCTATATGTGTGTGCATGTTGGATCGAGGGTAACGCCTACCTATTTTATGTGGATATTAGATTAGGGGTAACGCCTACCTGTATTGTGTTGGAGCGGGGGTAACGCCTACTCTGTGTACATTCTGTGTGAGCTTGGTGCATGAGACGTGGTGCTAATTTAAGCCTGTGTAAATTTGTTTTTGTGTGTTAATTAAATGTATGCATATGCGTATAATTCTTATTTTTGTCCTAATTGTATGATACACAACAAAGGTTATTGTTTTACGTTTAAACCGCTCACCAACGTAATGTTGGCATTTGGAGGATCCATTTTGAGGTGTATTAGCGAGCTTAAAGAGATAAGAAAGCCTAGTTAGCGAGAATTATGAATCGTGCACTGGAGTCTACATGACTTTCATTTTCATTTCATACTTTTATCTCTAAGATATTATGATTATGATTTTTGGTTTTTGGATTATTACTTGATATGAACAACCAATATATCTAACTACTTGCAATACAATCACAATATAAACAATAAGTATGAAGAATAAATAAGAGATAAGAGATAATAGATAGAACAATCAAACCACAACACCGAGAATTATAGTAGTCCGGCTACGAAGCTATTTTTCGCCCTACTCCACTCCCTGAGTATCCGAATCGAGATTTCACTATGTCAACAAGCTCCCTTCAGGCGGAGAAAACAGTTTACACGTCACTTATCTTGTTTTCCGACACTAAGCTAAATGTCTAGTCCTAATATTAGCTAGAACCAATCTACACATTCACTAATGCATTAAATGCACCGGGTTGACTCGACCCGGATGCATTTAATGCGCCGGGTCGACCCGACCCGGTCCAAATATTTTTTTTTAATTTTTAATATCCTCTCGCACTTTTTGAGTTATCGGTCTGTTTCTTTTATCAATAAATTAAAAAAAAAAGACTATCGCACTTTTTTAGTCATCGGTATGTTTTTTTTACGAATAACAACAAAACTAAGCACCGGGTCGACCCGACCCGGTTTTATTTTAAAATTTTGTTTTTTTAAATAAAAACTATCGCATTTTTTGAGTCATCGGTCTGTTTTTTAGGAATAACAACAGAACTAACCCCGCGCTCCTCTGCTAACCGTCCCGCTACGGAGCGCAGGTATAACTACTTGTTTACTTAACAATTGTTAAAAAATCGTTTTAATTCTCACATGTTAATTTTTTTTAAGAAAACACATGGACTATATTGCTATTGTTTCATAATTTAAGACTAAAGACGTAACAACACGGGCTCTTACACAAGCACACATTCTATCTAGATCCCAAATTCAATCTCTAACAGATTAACCATCACCACTATACATCCACCATCCCCTCCATCTCCGGTCAATAAATTCAGATCCAAAATTAATAAGAATGATTGATTTGTTGCGCTAAAATCAGATAGTTCGTATTGGTAAGATTCATATATTAGCTTTTCAATTTTAATACCACTAATTAAATTTTTACAATCCTATTAAGTAAAACCTTGATTTAGTTTTGTAAATCGTTTTTTTTATCAATTTTAATTTGGTTTGCTGCTTTATTTTTTGATTTAATTGATTGTTGATATTGTGAATTGTTGTTGTTTTAGTATTTGATTTGATTCAATTGTTGTTGCTAAATTAATTGATGTTGTGCAAATCATATGGTGCTGCAATTGCACTTATTGCTGCTTTTAAGTGGTTTCTTTTCAGGTAAAGCCCCTCATATGGGTAGAAGCTCAAGTTGAAAAACATTCTACAAGCCGGGTAGAAATTAATCTTCGAAGCCAATCCAGCATGTATATAGTTTTTCCGTTACAATATGAAGAACCGTATAATAGATAAATATTCGACACAAACAATTTCGTGCCATATACATATGGATGGATCGATTTGGACATAGAAAAATATAAAAAATGACTATTCACCCTATATATGCAATCCCAAATATCTGAATATATTGGGTTTGTCTCATAAAAATATTATGACTTTGCATCCAATGTTGACCTTTATCTCATGTTTCAACAGGCAACTTGAACTAACCCGATGCTCATATGGATGCATTCGGACAACAGCTACAAAGTGAACAGAAACAACCTATTATTGAAAAAGAGCAAGGCCCATGCATTCGTACACTGATCTCACCATGTGAGCTTTTCATATTCACCCAATCTTTTGCTTCTTCAATTATTGTTCTTTTGTTATTACCTGGACCCACATTTTAGCCTTCTCTTTCGGTTTTTCAAAGATTACTGTGTCATTAAATGATGGAATCTAACACCAAAGAAAATATAACTGAAATACATGTCTCTACTTAGGGAGGAGTTAATTGATGAGCAAGAAGAGGTTAAAGAAATCTGATGAAGATATGATAATTAAGAGGGTGCATGTCAAAAGGTGTTCACTTGAAGTTCATGGTTCCAAGCCTGCACCAGGATGCATGTATATGCATGACAGAATAGAAGACAAGGTATTTTAACTTTTTGTTATTGTTAGTTTTTTTATCACTGTGATCATGATTTTAAAGTACTAATTACATTGATGTTTTGGAAATTAGTTCAATCGTTAATGTATTTTTGGTTCCTACAAAAAAAAGTAGTACAATAATGCACCATTCCAACAAGGAAAAAAGCCACAATGAAGAGGCCATATTTTGCTTAAAGCTAATTTCAGTACACTTTTTAATAAGTTTTCTTAAAAATAAGCGTTTCATAAGGTGATTTGTTGTTTAAAAAGAAACGTTCAGAAATTTTTTAATAAGTTTTATGCTAATAAAAAACTTTTTCATATTTTTGGACTAAACTGTATTTTTTTTAAAACCTCCAGACATCTTAAAACAATACCAGTTTAAATTGTATTACAATTACAATTCTTAAAAGCCTAAATTGAAACCGACGCATTATATAAACTCCATTCATAGCCCAGGTCTTTTATTCCAACGAATTCATCATCAAAGCTATCTGCAGCTCATTCAATAAAACCAAGCAAATCACCAGGTTTTCTTTCTAATCTTTGTAAACACATATTTATATTTATTCAGCTTCTTATTCTTATTATTGTTAATCTTTGTGATTGCACATGTTCTAATTATTATTACTATATATTGTTTTCCAAGAATTAAAATACTTTTTATACAACATATCATGTATGAAGTCGTCCAACCAGGATAGTATAGTTTTTCTTGCAAGAAGTTCCGGTTTAAGGTAACAACGAAAAAGTTCAAAGGTGTGTAGCTTGATTATGAATTTTAAGGATCTTATTAATCAGTTATAGGATACTCTATGTAGCAGCACATATAGAAACAACAAGAAAAGTGTAACTTAGTAATATACCACTAGGCCAGTGATTGGTGACGGTTCCATGGGTGGATCGGAGGGCACTTGCTACGTGTTTAGTTATGGTTTTGGTGGCGATCTTATAAGGTGGATACTAATGATTATGATATTAATACTAGCTCAATTGTAATCATATATCAATTTTATATTTGTATGTTTCTTCCATATATTTTTACTAAGTTCTGCTAGGTGTACGTTGTAAGTATCACTCAATTAATCTTTAGGGCTTCTCGGATCAGTTAAAACTGATTGTTAGTACTTGGTGTTAGTAAATTGATTATGATTTTTGCTAATTAGTTAGGGTTAAAATAGTAAGATTTGGACGATCAATTGATAAATTATTATGCTTAATCATGGCAGTGAAGTTACAGGACAAAGTGGAGACTTATTCAGAATATGAAACAGAGATGCCAAAGAGCATAGTAAAGAAGGTATGTATATACTTGAAAAGGAATGATAACATGTAGAGGTGGCAACATGGGTGGATTGGGCGGATTTTGGTAACCGGTCACTGGTATGTATTGGAATGAGTTCGACCAGTTTAGGTAGCTCGAGTTACCTTTGTCCAAATATTTTTTACGTTGTATCATTGGGAATACACTTTAGCTTATTTGACCTATTACCTTCCAAATATTATTTATACATGGTTGACCATTTAATATAAAAAAACCTATGTACGCAAATGTTTAGTTAACAGTGTTTGGGCGCTGGCTTATAAAACATGAAACATTGTTTCTTTTCCTGATTGTGTAAACAAGGTCCATGGGAAGTTGAGGGTGTTGCGAGAGCAGGTGCATTTATCTTAAGCATTGTGTATGATTCTTTTAATATAGGTTTGGCCATGAGCGGAAGACCCATCGAGAAAACTGGGACCGAGTTTGTAAAAATGAGAGATTAGTGATTTGGTGGAGTGGGTATCGAGTTTGATGTTACAGATATGCGAAAATTGTTGTTAGATGGTTTAGTGTGTTCGCGCCCTCACCCGGTGTTTCAGCCGACTATGCAAAATGTGGTTTTGGGAGTGAGGCTGATGTATACATTGTAAACTTTATAATTATAAGTTGATGATTAAATAAGGCGATGAGAGGGTGAAAATTTCTTATTGATTTTCAGATTTTCATAAAAAAAAGTTATGAAAAAAATATGTTGTGCCGTTGTGGTTGCACCATCAGAAGGGTATTTTGATGCTAACGGGCAATGGCTTTGATTTTTTTTTTTGCTGTAACATTGTGGATGTCACCTCAAATGATGAACTTAAAGAGGCGATATCACAGGGAAATTGGGCAAGGGCCCATGGGTGGGAAGGTATGTTGCTATCTTTTATACTAAGATTTGCATGAAGGTTTCGTTGACCCTGCTTAGTGATGTGCTTCTACTAAGGCCATAATGAAGCTACATGATATTTCTAATTTGCCATCACTTGATTACTATAAAATATTAAAAGGGATTATGTTATAAACACATCATCTTTAGTTTCAATTTATAATGTAACAAACAATGATTTAATAAGAAGCTATTGCAAGCTGTGAAGAGAAGGTAGGTCGAAACAATAATGTATCGAGACTAATCAATTGCAAATGCGGATTTCATAAAACAGGACTAATATATTTAGCGTGTATACATAAAGCGAGTTTTATATATTTAGCATGTATCCATAAACGAGACTAATATATTATTGGTTGTGTGTAGGTGTGGAATGTGCTTACCCAATAATCGAACCAATTTACATGCATTAACAATACAAATCAAAGCGATACCTGCTTCATCTGTTTGGTTCAAGTAAATTTAGTTTGTGATTTAAGATTTAAAAAAGTGTAGGATTATATCATGTTCAATGTTGCTTAGAAAAGAAGAATGTTTATTTTAAAAACACACGACATGTTCAAGCCCCGTGGTCTTATAACTATCTTGACTAAACTCTTAAATTATTTAAAAATATAAGATTAAAACCAAAAACCAAAAAACTTGGTTATGATCTTCAACCAAAAAAGAAAAACAATGACGCCTAACATGAAGAAAACTATATTAAGACACTTGAGATTAAAAACAAACTAATCAAGGTACATTGCTCATATCGTTTAAATAAGATAATTTGAACATAACGTACTATAAAAGTATTTGATGTGTTTATTTTTTAAACATATTTAACACAGTGACAATTCCTACCAAAGAATTAGAAGTGTCACTTCATACAACAACCGCAATGAAACCACAACCAACAACATATATCTAATTGATGATGAAGATAATCGAAGATGGAGACATATGTAACAAACATTACAAAACATTTACGATTACGTCTTGCTAGTTTTTAATAAAGTGTTGTTAAAAAAAACATTTACGGTACACATCTTTTGCACATTCGTTAGTTTTCTAGAACCACTAGACATAATTGAAAACAGTAAGTACACACTAAAAACAATTTAAAACTAACACACAAGTCCACATCATGCTCACTATATACAAATGTTAGTGGTCAACTTTAAAACCGTATATTATTACAAATATATGAATGTTTGAGTGGCACAACCACAATCTCTAATCCAATTTCTTTTTGAACAAAACGTATAACTGCACTTAGTCAGGCTCTATTCTTTGTATAATACAAAACTAAAAACATAAATTAAAAGGGAAAAAATTAGCTTTAAAAATTTATAATTAATTACATTAGAACAAAATAGAAAAAAGCCCGTACGTGCACGGCATTATAACTAGTAACCTTCTTGAATTCAACTTGCTGATGTCATCACTAAGGTAGACATGGAAATGTCGAACAAAGTATAATGTAACTCTTATTCATAAATCCGTAAGGATGCCTCATCAATGGAGTGATATTTTAATAATATAAGTTAGAGAGTCATAATAAACCTGTTAACTAATAAGATGAATTATCACATCTTGGATCTGATAAATATCTTAGAAATATGAATGATAAGATGCAGTCCTTAAAAGACAATCAATGTTTTGTGATTGATTGATCTTTCACCAAACAGTAAAATGTAAGGTAAGAATGAGTTTCTTTTGAAGAAAGGCTCATAAGGACAAGATTGTATACATATTAATGCCTGACTGATGATAAGAGTTTTTTTTAATCTTACTCAAGCAATTGACTATGATTAAATCTTTCTTTTCTACACGCATTAGTTATATAAAGATAACTAATTGTCGAACAGATTTCTTGAATCTGATGTATGGCAAATTAAGGATCATAACTTTTTCCTTAATGATTACCGTGCGAGGACGATGTGTAATCAAAAGGGTTATGAGTCTATATTTGTTTTATGACAATTAAGTTTTATAACTCTTTTTCCTTATGATTACCTTTTGCGAGGACGGTGTGTAATCAAAAAGTTATAAGTTTAAAATAATCTTTATAAAGTATACATGATAATAGAATCCAAGTGTGGATTAGATCATGCATCTAGGAGCTGAGATCTTAAGTTTAATCACAATATGATTTTTGATTAAATTAAGATAACTCCTGAGTACATCTGACATCAAGTGGGAGCACTATGTTTTTTCCCTTAAAATTCATATGTTGTGTAACATATTGAAGGTATCATTCCAAAATCTTAAAGCGATTTCACATGGAGAATTCCAAACGTGGAAGTATCCCCATGCAAGATAAGCTTAGATTGAGTAAATCACAAGGTGCCTCTACACCTGCTGAGTTGAAGCGCATGCAAAGTGTTCCATATGCCTCGGCTGTGGGTTCTATTATGTATGCTGTGAGATGTACTCGCCCTGATGTTGCGTTCGCTCAGAACATAACAAGCCGATTCCAACAGAATCCAGGTGATCTTCACTGGACTACTGTTAAGAACATTCTGAAGTATCTCAGGAATACTAAGGACATGTTTCTAGTTTACGGAGGTGATCTAAAACGAGAGCTCAGGGTTTCTTGCTACACTGATGCTGGATATCTGACGGATGCTGATGACCTCAAGTCTCAGACTGGATATGTGTTCGTTTTGAATGGAGGTGCTGTTGACTGGAAGAGTGCCAAGCAAAGCATTTTCGCTACTTCATCTACAGAAGCTGAGTATATTGTTGCCTTTGATGCTTCTAAGGAAGCCGTATGGGTTAGGAAATTCATTTCTGGGCTCGGTGTTGTTCCCACAATTGAAAAACCCATTAATATGTATTGTGATAATACTGGAGCAATCGCTATAGCTAATGAGTCTGGAATCACTAAAGGTGCTAGACATTTCCGTGCCAAAGTTCACTACCTCCGCGAAGTTATTGAATTTGGTGACATAAAGTTAGAAAAAGT
This sequence comes from Tanacetum coccineum, assembly GCA_026074375.1. Classification (NCBI taxonomy): domain Eukaryota; kingdom Viridiplantae; phylum Streptophyta; class Magnoliopsida; order Asterales; family Asteraceae; genus Tanacetum; species Tanacetum coccineum. Next base: position 19,344 of record BQNB010066614.1, read on the forward strand.
TCACACAGATGACAACTTAGCTGATCCGTTTACAAAAGCGTTGGCTTTTCCAAAGCATTCAGAACTTACTAGGAATATTGGAATGCTTCCAGCTAGTAGTTTCATGTAAATATGTGTTTATTAGTCATTTGGATAATTAGGATTGTAAGACAATTTTATTTTCTGATGAATAAAGATACGAGGTATTTGTTATCATTCATATAACAATTGTTTGTCCTATATTTGCATATTTAATCCATGAATGATTTATCATTCTAAATATGTCCATTGTCGGTTAACAATATGGGAGTATTGTTACATAAGGCAAATGTGAGTGTTGGTTATATTCTTTGAATATATGGAAGGTTCCCACCAAACTCATATGTTACTCACAAGGGATGCGTATTGGACACCCCAACCTTCAAATGTTTACTTTATTCTTTGTATGAGTAAAATATCAAAAAATGGTTAGTTAAGTCATCCTTAGACTTGAGAATACAAACAAGTTCTGGTATGTGTGGATATCACTTTTTAATTCTAAGTCAAACGCTAACCTGAAAATGATAGTTATAAAGGCTATTATTGGAAGTGATGTGAAGCAGCATTCACAACACTTGTATTCAACAAAGAATTTGTTCCTCCACTTGATGTGCAGTATGATACATGGCGCCTCTCCAGAAATTAATCAGATATTGTATGGCCGTACCAAAGGGTAATTGCAAAGATGTTTCTAGATTACATTTGGGTATATCTGTATTAAGTTCTATAACGAGAATCTAAATGTTTAAACTATATGGAATGAGTTAGGATCCATATTCATGGTTTAACGGTATTTGAACAAAGGGATTATTATAGCAAGAGATACATAACCATGCTACTGAGAATGTTTATGAAACTTGATCTCAGACATTTCTAGTTTTAAAAACGAATGTGAGTGTTGCTAGACGTTTCCGTCGTTAGTATATGGGCAGTCTGCTACTCCAACTCCCAAGTGGGAGCTGTTAGATTATGGTAGTTGGATACGCACCTATACGACTAGAAATGTGTGAGCCTATTGGGGGCACACACGTTAAACACTTAGAGTGCATTTAATACTTCACGTACGTTTCTATTATAACCCAAAGGACTAAAAACGACTAGACATGAACCCTATGGGTGCCTAGCAAAGTCAGCCGGCCATAAGGTTCATGAGGGATGTCTAGGTTTGTTTTCTTGGAGGATAAGGATAATGAGAGTTGTGATAAGGTTAAAATCCTAGTTTCCTAATTAAATCATGATTAGGGATTAGGAGTATATAAATACACCTTCATCACAGATTATGGGACAACACTGTTGGAATTTAACAATCAAGTTAACCAATTTAACTCTTATGAGTACGCAGCGGATAGATCGAGTCTAGTACAAATAATTAACATACATTAAAACACATAAGGAATGTAAAAGGGTAAATAGAAAACATACCCTCGAAGACACCAGCAAATAAATGAAACTGAGAACGAGAAACGAGTGACTAAATTGTCACCTCTACGAGTGCTCACACAAACACGTAAACAAGCACGCCCGGATGCTAGTCCAAACTCCACGTGTATCCCAAACAACACTTGTAATAAAATCACCCCTAAATATAATCCAAAATACCACTCTTGTATGGACCACCGAAAATCACAAAGTGAAAACAAGGGTTTCACCGAATTCGGTTTGAACCGAAAATGAACAGGTACAACCGAAATCAAATAAAACAAATCCTTGGTGTTTCTAATTTGTTGTCAACCTATGAGAACTAGTAAACCTATGTTATATACCTTCTGGATCAGATGTGGGGTCAAACCAACATTGGATAAACCCAAAATGAGTCAACCAAAAATGGTAGAAGGTATTATAGAGAACCAAAATCAAAACTGTTATGTCAAAGGTTTAGATTTTGGCTGTATGTGATAAGGAAAAGAAAAGGCAGAATTTAGAGAGTGTGTTTCCTGTGTATGTCGTACCAGAAAGGTGGGGGGTGAGGGGTTTATATACCCCTCAAACCCTAATGATGATAAGGCACTAAAGAATACATCTATGCTTATCATGACTCTCTCAATTCTTCCTTATCTTTTATCTCTTCCTTATCACCTAGATACAATGAATCAAGCCCCTCTCTAGAACCTCCTTATAGCTGGCCAACATACAAAGACAGCCCAAGGTTCATGTCTTAATCATTCGTGTCCAAAGGTTTACATAGAAACGTTTCGTGAAGTTTAAACGTGCTCTGAATGTTTTATCGTGTGTGCCCCCAATAGGCTCACACACTTCTAGTCGTACATTGCTTATCCAACTAACATAACCCAACAGCTCCCACTTGGGAGTTGGAGTAGCAGACAACACATATACTAACGACGGAAACGTCTCTTTGAACACTCACATTCGTTTTTAAAACTAGAAGTGTCTGGGATCAATGTTTCATAAAATAACCATTTCTGTAGCGTGTTATTTTGTCTTGCTATAATCACCCCTTTGTTCAAATACCGTTAAACTATGGGATATGGATCCTAATCGTCTCCATATAGTTTAACCATTTAGATTCTCTCCGTGTACTTCGTTTTAGAATTTAATTCAGACTATACACAAATATAATCATGAATCCTCTTGTATTACCCTTGGGTTCGGCCAAAACATTTACTGATTAATTGGAAGAGGCGCCAAGGTATTACTCTGCACATATACAAGTGGAGGAACAAATTCTTTATCGAATACAAGTGTGTGAATGCTGATTCACATCACTTCCAATAATGTCTTTTTAACTACCATTTCTCAGACATCGTTTGACATAGAATTACCAAAAGTGATTATCACTACACAATACCAGAACTTGTTTGTATTCTCAAGTCTGATGGTTGACTTAACTAACCATTTTCAAACTTTTATTATGACAACGGTTCCTTAAAGTTAACATTCAAGGTTGGGGTTACAAATATTACGCTTTCCCTTGTGACTAATATATTGAGTTTGGTGGGACCTTCCATATATTCAAAGAATATAACCAACCACTCAACCATTTTGCATATATGTAACAATACTCCATATTGTTAACCAAAAAATGGGACTTATTTAGAATGATAATATTTAAGGTTAAATATGCAAATATAGGTCAAAACATGTTATATAAATGATAACAAATACCTCGTATCTTTATTCATCAGAAAATAAATTGTACTTACATTCCCAAATTACCAATATGACTAATAAACACAGATTTACATGAGACTACTAGCTGGAAGCATTCCAATATTCCTAGTAAGTTCCGAATGCTTTGGAAAAGCCAACGCTTTTGTAAACGGATCAGCTAAGTTGTCATCTGTGTGAACTTTTTCTAACTTTATATCACCAAATTCAATAACTTCACGAAGGTAGTGAACTTTGGCACGGAAATGTCTAGCACCTTTAGTGATTCCAGATTCATTAGCTATAGCGATTGCTCCAGTATTATCACAATACATATTAATGGGTTTTTCAATTGTGGGAACAACACCGAGCCCATAAATGAATTTTCCTAAACCTTAGCGGGTTCCTTAGAAGCATCAAAGCAACAATATACTCAGCTTCTGCAGATGAAGTAGCGAAAATGCTTTGCTTGGCATTCTTCTTTCAATCAACAGCACCTCCATTCAAAACGAACACATATCCAAGTCTGAAGGACTTGAGCGTCATCCAGCATCCGTCATGTATCCTCTGCATCAGTGTAGCAAGAAACCCTAAGCTCTTATTTTATATCACCTTGTAATAGGAAATATGTCCTTCGGTTTTCCGAAGATTACTTTAGAATGTTTTTCACGTAGTCCAGTGAAGTTCACTGGGATTCTGTTGGAATGTCTGGTTATGTTCTAGCGACGCTAACTATAGGGTGAGTAAATCTCACAGCATACATAATGAGAACCCACAGCGAGGCATATGGAAACATTTTACATGTGCTTCAATCTTAGCAGGTGTTGAGGGCACCTTGTGATTTACTAAATCAAGATTATCTTGCATGGGGATACTTTCACGTTTTGGTAATTCTCCATGGGAAATCGCTTTAAGATTTTCTCGATATAAGCACTTTGACATAAGCCAATCAACCGTCGTGATCTATCTCTGTAGATCTTGATTCCAAGAATATATGCAGCTTCACCTAAATCTTTCATATTAAAACACTTTCCATCCAGAGTATGTTTGCACAACACAGAAGAGGACATAGCCACTAACTATTGTTTCTTTGCACTCCAGCAAACTAATTTTTCACCAAGTAATTGACACGCATCTGAAGTGATTTTTATGTCCATATTGCAGCATGCATAATATGAGTTTAAGTACTCTTTGAGATCAAATCCTGAACACTTTGGGTACCATAGACCAAGATTGGGAGTACCCTTCAGGTATCTGAAGATTTTTTTCACTGCAGTGAGGGGTGATTCTTTTGGATTGGCCTGATATTTTGCACATAAACATATTGAAAACTGAATATCAGACCGACTAGCGGTTATATGCATGAGTGACTCAATCATTCCTCTATATAAGGTCTCATTTACTGGTTTACTAGAAAGAACAGGACCCGAGTTTTTTGGAGGAACCATGGGAGTCTTCATTGAGGAACTATAAGAGATCTCATATTTTTTGAGTAGGTATCTAGTATATTACTCTTGACAAATAGAGATCTCTCTGTCATCATGCTTGATTTGAAATCCAAGAAAGTAAGTGAGTTCACCCATCATACTCATTTCTAATTTCTTTGTCATCATTTTTTCAAACTGTTTACAAAGTTTGTAATTTGTTGAGCCAAATATGATGCCTATTAGTCAATATAATTAATGTCATTTATTATGACCATAATAGGCGTGTCCTATTTTTGGTATGATTATATTATCCTTATCATAATTTGCTGTAGATGAGTTGTAGGTCTTATCTTTGGCTCAAGCATTTTCCTTGTAAACTATATATACTGTATGTTTTTGTGAAAATAATCAAGGAAAACCAATTACCCTTCAATATGGTATCACAGCCAGTATCGATCCACTCTTAAAATCTCCCATCTCAGTCGTCCCCTCCCCTATTCTTTCTCTACCTCACAGTCATTAATTATTATTTTTTTCACCAAATCAAAAAAAAAAATTTTAAAAAATTATTGTTCGTCAGCGTCACTATTCACCGGCAAGTTCTGTTCATCGTCGGGTACTGTTCATCGAAAAAAAAGATTGTTCTTATGGCTTTCACCTGTTCCCTAGCCCAATATGTGGCTCACAAGACTAATGTTGCTCAACAGTTTACACCACAAAAGCATTACAGATTGCCGCATCCCGGTCAAGGTATACTCGGTCCCGCTCCGGCTATTTATGCATCCCAGCATACTACTCTACCAAGTGCGTTTAGCATTATGCCGCCGCAAGACCCGACTTGGCACATGGATACAGGTGCCTCTTCTCATTTAAATTTTAATGCAAGTAATTTAAGTACCATTTTTGATAAACGCTTATTTCCATCTGTTCACGTTGGTGATGGCAAGTCTATTCCCGTCACCAACACCGGCCATAGCATTATTCCTTCCCATCATCGCCCTCTTCATCTTCATAATGTTCTTGTAACCCCCAATATAATTAAAAATCTCATTTCTGTTCGTCAGTTCACTAGGGATAATAATTGTACCATTGAATTTGACGCCTTTGGTTTTTCTGTGAAGGATTACTTGACTCGTCATATCCTCCTTCGATGTGACAGTTCGGGCGATCTCTATCCAGTTACCAAGCCGTCAACTCTTCCTATTGCTTTTCTCTCGACAAGTGCTTCTACGTGGCATCAACGCCTCGGACATCTGGGTGATCAAGTGCTACGTTCGCTTGTCTCTAGTCGTTTTATTTCATGTAATAAAGAAAAGTCTTCGCATATTTGTCACGATTGCCAACTTGGCAAACATGTGAAGCTTCTCTTTCATAGTTCAACTTCCATTGTTAAACATTGTTTCGATATTATACATTCTAATTTATGGACATCACCCATTGTTAGCTCTAGTGGTTTCAAATATTATGTCTTATTTCTTGATCATTTCTCTCATTTTCTATGGATTTATCCTCTTCGTTCTAAATCTGACATGTTTGATAAATTTTTGCATTTTCGCAACTATGTTAAAAATCAATTTAAATGTGAAATTAAAAGCTTCCAATGTGATCATGGCGGTGAGTTCGATAATAACCGACTTCACACCCTTTTTGCTAAAAATGGCATCCAATTTAGATTCTCTTGCCCAAAAACCTCCCAACAAAATGGCAAGGCGGGGCGAATGATACGAACAATTAATAATATCATTCATACTCTTCTCTTTCAAGCACGCCTCCCTCATACCTTTTGGGTCGAAGCCCTCCATATGGCTACCTATCTCCTAAACCTTTTACCCTCTACCGCAATCCATAACGGTATACCTTTCACACGCCTTTTTAACAAACCACCCGATTACTCCCACCTTCGCATCTTTGGGTGTCTATGTTACCCTCATCTCTACTCACCTCATAAACTTGCCTCACGTGCCACACCATGTATCTTTTTAGGCTATCCCGCCTATCATCGTGGTTTTCGTTGCCTTAACCTCGAGACAAACAAAATTATTCTCTCCCGACACGTCACCTTTGACGAAACACAATTCCCTTACAAATCTATGACACCGTCCTCACCACCTTCTTACACCTTCTTACACCTTCCTCGATACTCAACCTTACCCCCTCCTCACTTCTCTTGCATCCAAACTTCCTAATTCTTCCACAAACATCCCACACCAAACGAGCAGCCCAACTGCTCCACCAATTACCGATCCAAATCAAAGTCCTACTCACACCGGCCCAAATTCTCCAGGCCCAACTTTCCCCACCAACCAGCCCACTTGTTACGAACCACACAACACCCAAACCCAAAACAGTCCGCTACCACCACTCAAATTCGATCCACCAAATCCACAAACCAATACCGACCCAGTTAATGAACCACCCCGCACTCATCTCATGATCACTCGGTCGCAATCAGGCATTGTCAAACCTATCGACCACTTGTCTCTACATACTTTCTCTATTTCTCCTATCCCTAAAAATTCGTCTCACGCCTTAAAGGACCCACACTGGCGTAATGCTATGTACGATGAGTATAATGTGTTGGTTAAAAATGGCACTTGGTTACTTGTACCAAGGCCCGCATGTGTTAATATGGTTCGCTCCATGTGGTTGTTTAAACATAAGTTTCATGCTGACGGGACTTTGAGCCGCTATAAGGCTCGTTTAGTTGCTAACGGTAGTAGTCAGCAACTAGGTGTTGATTTTGATGAGACCTTTAGTCCGGTCATTAAATCGGCCACCATTCGAACGGTCTTTAACCTTGTCGTGTCTCGTCAGTGGCTCATACACCAACTTGATGTTAAGAATGTTTTTCTTAACGGTGACTTATCTGAGACTGTGTATATGCATCAGCCTCCTGGTTTTGTTGACAAACGGTATCCTCATCATGTTTGTCTTTTACAGAGATCTTTATACGGACTGAAACAAGCACCCCGGGCTTGGTTTCAGTGGTTTGCAGGTTATGCCACACGAGCTGGATTTTATCATAGTCGATGCGATTCCTCATTGTTTATCTAGACAGGATTCTCAGGTTGCTTACTTACTTATTTATGTGGATGACATCATTCTCACAGCTTCTTGTCCAGCCTTACTTCAGCAGATTATAGGTTCTCTAAATAATGAGTTTGACATGACTGATCTTGGGGCACTTAATTACTTTCTTGGTATTTCTGCTGATCGTACTCCTACAGGTTTGTTTTTGTCACAGAAGAAGTATGCTCTACAGCTCCTTGAGCGTGCTCACATGGTTACTTGTAACCCTTCTCGGACACCCGTTGATACAGAGTCTAAACTTGGTCCGGAAGGTGCTCCTGTTCAGGATCCTACTTTATATCGCAGCCTTGCAGGGGGGCTCCAGTATCTTACTTTTACACGTCCAGATTTCAGATTTGTCTTATGTAGTTCAGCAGATTTGCCTTTATATGCATGATCCGAGAGAGCCACATTTAGCTGCTCTCAAGCGTATCTTGCGATATGTTCAGGGTACTTTGGATTTAGGCCTTCGTTTATATGCTCCTCCTCTACCTCTCAGGTTTGGTTATTACTGATTGCGGATTAGGGCGAGTTGTCCGCTTTTTAGGTGTATAACTTATAATCTTGTGTCCGCTAAAAACGACAACAACACTTTTTCACGCTCTAGATTCGAAGGATGAATACCGTGGTTGTTAGCTAACGTTTAGCAGAAACGACATGATTCGTATCTTCTTCGTAAGAGTATATACACACTCCTTATATTAGACTGCAACTCTTGTCATTGTGATAACGTTAGCGCAGTTATATATGTCTGTGCCAAACCCTGTTTTCAACATCAACGGACGAAACACATTGAGTTCGACATTCATTTCGTCCTAGATATGGTTACCGCTAGTCAGGTTAGAGTTCTACATGTGCCCTCATCGTTTCCAATATGAGCCGATATTTCACTTAAGGCGAGGACAGGGGCTAGCGGCCTTCCCATGTTTGAAAAATTTCTGTCCAGTTTGAGAGCGTAACGACTCCTCCCGCTCCAACTGCGGTGGGGCGTAAAAGTCAATAAAATAAATGATATTTATATGAACCGATAATAGGACGGTGTCCTATACTTGGTAAGATTATATTATCCTTAACATAAATTGTTGTAGAATGAAGTTGTAGGTCCTTATCTTTTGGCATCAAGCCTTATCCTTTTCACCTCTATAATACTGTCTATGTAATTTTGTGAAAATAATCCAAGGGAAACCAAATACTCTTCAATAATGCCGTCCAATATAACTAGGCCAAAAATCTCCCTTTGGATTTGTAGATAAACATAGATATTATCAATCTATCCTCTCCACAACATATTCTAACCTTTTGGAGCTTTTTTCAGTCCAATAAAGGGCCATTGTCAAATTTTTATCAGACATATTAAGGAACTCACCTACATTCACAAATGCTGAACGCGTACGCGACTTCTCTTATTAGCAAGTGTCGACATTGTAGGAAGGACACTTTTTACGCAGGGTACAAAGTGAGTGATCTGCGACAAATAAGGAGGAACAACCGGGGAAGGGACTTAAGGTAAGTATTAGTGTAACAACTCATCTTGTATTACCATTAAGTCATCTTGAGGTGTTGCTAGAGGATATAAAGTCTTCAAGAACTATATTACTAATGCAAACAGCGAGGGCGCACAAAATGTGTAGGTTGAAAGCCCTTAGGGCAGGACTAGTGACCGTTATATTCACTTGATCGCTGATCACACTCAGACTCCCAACTCAAGTGCGTTTTCTCTTCTTTGTTAATAAGGCCTAGTTTGAAATTATCGAACTGCTATGGCATAAAAGGTTAATCCCAACTAAAATTACTTAAGAAGATTAATTGCATTTTTGGACCCTGTATGGTATGGAGCCAAATTGCAGGTCTAAGGACTCAACTTTTCGAAATTTGGGCAGTCAAACGTCCCTATTTTCAAGTTTAGGTTGCAGGTTTGGTCCCCGGTCCGGGACCAATCCCTGCAAATGGTCCAAACCATAAGGGACCAAAAATGTTTTAAAACCCAAAAGACGACAACCCTGCAACCTAGAACTGAGAAAATAGGTATTGTTTGATTGCAATATTCAAATAGAGTTTAGAGTCCCAAACCTGCAATTTGGCCATATCACAGGGACCAAAAATGCAATTTACTCATTTTAAAAACATAAACAATCTTGCTAAACAAAACACAATCCTTGGTTTACCTTCACTTGTTTATTCAAAGGATAAACCATGCTCAACATATTAAAATGAAACAAAATCATAGGGGAATGCGTTTCGTAACAAAACACACATTTTTTCAATTAAAAAATTGTCTTCACTTACTTCATAGGGTGGACCTATTATGGACATGTGTGATCAAAGTCCCACAATACATCATGACATACTACCTTAGACCTAGTTGTAGTTGAACCCGAAAGCACTGGGTCTAATTTGCATATCACAGAAAACGGCCAGACGGCAACTGAGAGGACACATAGATTCAGAGAAGTCTAAACTATTGAAAATCTAAAGATACTAAGGTAGAACAACATCAAAGCTACCAATTGGTGAAACTGACTTTAAAAACTAGGTCACAGAATATAGTATTTAATGTATATGATCAAAAGGAAATCTCATAACTTCCTCTCTCCCTACCACACCTGGAGCAAGCGATGTGTCTGGCAGAAACCGGAAGAATCGCAACTCTACATTGTGAAGCACCTGAGCTAGAACAAAGATGAAAATAGTGTGGGGAGGGGGAGGTAGTTCTCAATAGCCTCTCAAAACACTTTATGACTGAAAGAATAATCATGACATCTAAACTCATAACCATATCACTCAAATGTCAAAAGACATGAATGAAACAATATATGAGATATTTTTGGAAAGAATTCATGTCAGTTTCATATCATGTGTTTGGTGATGTCCCGTTTTTATTCACAATCCAAGGATCATCTTGAAAAAATTTGAGCAAAATCAGACGATCGGATGACTTCCTTGTGATACACTATATGATTCACACCAAAGCATTCAGTAGTCTTTCTAAACACAATGAGGACAACGCAAGTAGAGGAGAAACACAGTTCGCATGTTACGCTGTGATGAGGGAGTATGATAAGCCATCAGTTTCTCTAGTACATTCACTGAGAAGAAACTGGAATAGAATTGAACAAAAATCCTCGCGCTGGATAGAATATATTCGATGGGAGAATGGAACCCCTCAAGGCAATATCAAACTAATTCATGGATAGATTTTCCAACAACATCATACGCACATAAACGCAAACAAGCCGACTACTCATTGAAGTTCATTTATGCGTCAAAAAAGGTCCCCAGATGTATTACTCCAACTTCAACGCAATTGTGATCCTCACACAAAGGAATATTGCTTCCTCACACTAAGGATATTGAAGGTCCTCTTGAGCTCATCAATACTGAAGGGACAAATGAATAATGTGTTCAAAATTTCAAACCGAACAAATTGATCAAGTAACTGATGATTTCATCATTGAGTTACTACTCATTGAAGATGATTCAGGGGAGAACTTTGAAACTTTAGTACCAGCTACTAATATCTCTTAGTTTCCAGTTACTCCTCATGCATCTTCAAGTTCAAACTCACATCATATCCCTCGGGATAGATGGTCAAGATAACAACATATTGAACTTTTAAACATCATTGGCGAACCCACTAAAGGCATGCTTACCAGAAATAAGGATGCCAAACTGAAAGTTGCCTTCGCCTTTCATTAACGGATGAAACATTTAGGGCCCGTTTGTTATGGGACTTTTGATTCAAAGAATGGAATCATTTTAGCAAAACGACATTTGGTATGCCAACTTCTACTGTTCTGAATGAAACTAACCCCACATATTTATTCCTCAACAAATTGACCACTTTCAACCTCGAATGCAAATAAATTCTCATCAATTTAATGATATGTCAGAATTTAACCCTCTCTCTCCACACATGCACCACACACTTTAGGATTTATTTTTTCTTTTTTATTATTTTATTATTTACATAAACTAAAATTAAATAAAATATTAAAAATAATGCTTATTTTTTATTAAAACAAAATAATATTTTATATTATAATATATTTATCTCTCCTTCTTTTCTTTCAATCCATTACCAAATCCAAATCCGATTCTAAACTCTTTTACAAACCAAACACACCCTTAAAGATTGACTTACACTTTGGTTTACTACCCGTTTTAGTTTACTACGTTCCAAGCTTCACGTGAGTGCCTCGTATCGCTTGAGGGAAGATGTTAGTGTGTATATATCACATGCTTATGGTGCACCATACTTTTATCATACTACACATGATCATCGCCCGTTACTATGTCATAGGAAACTTGTGTAGATGTAACATAATCAATAGTCCAAAGTGTCGCCAGGTTTTAAAGGCTTATGTATTTGTCCCGAAAAAATAATGACATTCATTCTACACATTTCAAACAAAAAAAGCATTCGACTTCAAAGAATTATTTTGGTTGTTTTTTTTGCCCAAAGCCCCCCTTGAGTACAACAAACACGAAATATCTTCAAGTTACCGAAAGCTCACACTACAACCCTTGCACGGCATCAATCAGTTTACTTAAATATTGGCTAGTGTACTAAAGAATGCCGAGCTCCCTTCGTCCTTGAAGGGTCTTTACTAAGCTGCCACAAAAGGGTCATTGCCATTAACAATGCTATTGAAATGAGTTTACTTATAACCCATGCTTAACATACCATTCACTAAGCAAGTTGTTCGATCAATAAACTTACGTGACTAAAGAACAGAAACAACAATCTCAACACAAAACCATCATTCCATAAGTTCTTTTCTCTCTCGTGTCTGTAAAAAACACCCTAATTGCCAGGTAAAACTGCATTCCACAAAGTGGCAAAACTAGCGGAAGAGCACAAAGGCAAGTCCAGTAAAATGGTAGTAAGAAAAGGTGATGAACGAACCAACGAAATACAATTGAGATTTACATGCCTTTGCTCTGGAGACTAAATAAACGTAAGAAGGCCAAATTGCAATTGTAAGCTTTTTGAAAGAATTGTGAAGAATTATGACTGCTGCTGCGCAACGTCCATTAGCTAAGCAGAAACCTGAATATGTCGCCTAAAGAAATGATACCTTCTACTCGTTTGCTTCCAGCCTCCACGATCACAACACGTCTTACGCCTGACCAAACACATCATGTCAATACAAAAATTATATTGTCTACTAAAGCTATATACATAAAATCCTACAAAAAGCTATATAAAATCGAGTAAATTGCATAAATCGTCCCTGAACTATGACAAAATTGCATGTTTCGTCCCAACCTTTTCGAAACTGCAGATGCCGTCCCTGTGGGAAACCTTTGGGGCATATTTCGTCCTTGCCTCAAAGATAAATGACTAAAATACCCTTTGTCTTTCTTTCTCTTTGAGGGTATCTTAGTCATTTAACTTTGAGGCATGGACGATATATGCCCCAAAGGTTTCCCACAGGGACGGCATCTGCAGTTTCGAAAAGGTTGGGACGAAACATGCAATTTCTTCAAAGTTCAGGGACGATTTATGCAATTTACACTATAAAATATAACGGGGGGCAAGTACCTGGTTTTGCTAATCTTTCCATAACTTTATGCAGAGAATCAGAGCGTAGGCACATGTGGCATCTTTGTCCGGCTGTCCCATAAGTTGAGTATGGTTCTTGTCCAAGCTGCAAAGCCTGAAATTACAGGAGACATCAATTACGGACTCCCTAGAAAAAGAATACTTATTTACCAAATTTGCACTAGTAACGGAAAATTCCCTTGGATATTATAACATCCGCTCCAAACACGTCTTCACAACTAAAATTTGGCCCCACTGGCCTCAAGTATGTATAAGTAGCACAATGTAGTGATACCACTAGATGTGGGAGTTGTATGAGCAGGTCAAGACCAGGTCTTCTTGCATAAGTCCAAATGGGGCGTTGAAACCAAAACACTTTTTGTCCATAGTATTCTACTTCTAAAATTATCATAGACTTTGGGCAACTCCGGACCCATTTGACATGCTTTTTTTCAAAAAATTTACCTATCCCGGATTGACTAATAAGTGAATGGGTCGAAATTGCTTCATCCAGATTAACTTTTCATAATTGACTTAATATAAAAAGGGTAAACTATCTGGAGACAGTGGTACTTGCCTGATGAATGGTCATTTCTTCGAGGTTAATGTGTGTGTAAATTTTGTCCTTTGCCAAAGCAGTAATATCACTGACAGAAGCAAACCAGCATGGTAATAACAAAGTTAAAACTCCGTGAACACTATGCTTGGACTCAATAAGGACACAAGTATATGGTTGCAAAGCCTTTTACATAACTTTCCAATTTCTGGTTTTCTTCACTTTCAGTGAAAGGTGTCCTGCAAATCTTGGTTCCAGGTGCAGAAAGGTTGAAGATATTTCTTATAACAATAGGAATGTCATACTGCATGACCGGGACGATAGTTCGAGGATGTAAAACATTTGCCCCAAAATACGACTGCATCAATCAACTGCAAAAGACTTTGTTTTTTAGAATAGCTAAAGATGCTTAGCATAAGTTTCAGATGATACATATCAACAGCTGTTTCAAATAGGCAATTCTACCGGTAAAAATTGTAACCTCTAGGACTCGGAAAATAGTGAATGTTGCTTAAGTAGATAGAATGCCTAAAGTATCTGCAAACAACTGAATTAGCAGATGCACTTGGTTAGTAAGATAGCGTGGTATAAAATTAAGCTGCACTAGACAGAAAAGGCAAAAACTTACGTTTTAGTACTTCAGATAGTGAAGCAAGATATAATAATTGTGGATATGAACCATCGTCGGAGGTCAAATGAGTGATCGGAAGTGTAGCTACTCTATTCTGCAGTATCTTTAGGGTGATATCTTCTAGATTTTCATCTGGACCAGCCTGAACAATCAAAGTCAATACATGCAGAGCATTATGAATTGCTACAAACATCTCGCTACAAACTAGGGACATACGTAGATTTCAAAAACAAACATGAAAGGTTACCTGTACCAGTCGTTTAGAAAATATTTTACCATGCTCAGTAATTTGTTTAAGCAGATATAGCTTTGCTTCTTTCCAAGTAGATATCGCATGAGTCTCAAGTTCTTCTTCTGTCAAGTTGGACCCGTGATTACCAAGCTGCAAAAAAAAGTTTGATGACCTTTTAAATGCTATTTTAGTACTCGATACTAACACATTAGATGCCACATATAAGCTGTAATCGTTTGATCATAACATGCTTTGACTAGTTTCTAATTACAGATCCATTATGTTGGCTTTTTAGTGCATTTATCAAATTTTATACAATGGGTTAACAAAAACAAGAAAGCAAGTATCAGAAGTCAATATTTTGATAAGTGGAGTCGCAAACACCAACAAACTGACCCTTGCTGAAGTCCCAAAGAGGAGCCGTAGATATTCCCTGAAAATTTCTCAACTTTAGAGATCTAACATATAATTGAATAATATCAGAGTAATAATGCACAAAGAACATAATCTAAAACAAGTGTAAAAGGAACTCGTGAGTTCGGTTAATACAGAAATGTATAATCATGTCCT
>BQNB010066615.1:8643-34496 GCA_026074375.1 Tanacetum coccineum
TTCTTTAAGTGAGGATATCAATTGGATTGAATTCCTTCTCACTCGACCTCATCCACCACCTAGAGTTCAAATAGATTATCCCTCAACAACCGCCTCCGCTCTAAACTCTCCAACCAACTAAACTCTTAACTTGCCTCCAAATAATCGTCAAACCCTTTTGTGTCGCAAGCAAGTCAAAATCCCTTCTATGGCTATTTAGGATTTTTCTTTATGTATTAATATGCCTCTAAAGCATATTTGTTTTTTTTATGAATGCTTTTGTGCTGTTCACACACATTGTCCTAAATGAATGAAGTATCTTTTGTTTTGATGTTTTCTTTCACTTGTCATATTTTTCCTTCCTTCTTGCTACATGTTAGAAATATTTGTATTGTTTTAACTTGCTTTTGTAGCCAAGAAACCATAGCTCGATTCCTTGGTGCCCTCGAACGAGGGGAGCACACATCAAGGGGGAACATTTATTTCATCAATTTTACTAGCAACTCTCGACGATGCCTTTTTGATTTTACAAAAAGGGGGAGAAATGACATAAAACTCACTAAATACTTGTTTAAAAATAATTTTACATTTAATGAGTTTAAATTTTGTAATCATCAAAAAGGGGGAGATTGTTGATAGAAATAATGCCTAAAAATATTATTAATATTTTTCACATCTTTACGTTTTGATAATCACAAAATATAAAAACGTTCAATGTAAAATTAAACGTAAACAAGTAATTAGTAGTAAATTTTCATTTTGAAAATTATATCACTTAAAGGTATGAATAAATAAATGTTTAATGCATTTTATGATCAAAGAAAATTTTTATTCAACCTCACACTTTTATAAAATGTTGTAAACATTTTTATAAACATTACAAAACATTTTCTACAATTAAAAGAAATGTTTTATTCAAAATAAACATTTTAAAATTCAAATTTTCGGACTTAAAACGGCTAGAAAGTTCCAAAAAATTCTCCCTACACAAAAGGACAAACTGGGGAGCGCCTAGTCTAGGGCGGCCCCCTTAAATACACGGGCGGCCCCCTTATCTTTAAGGGGACCGCCCACCTATTTAAGGGGACCGCCCATAGGTAGACGCTCCTCTAGAAAGTCCTATAAATACTGGACTATTCCCCACTATTTTCTCACCTTTTGCACTCATTCTTTCTGATCAAAAATAGCCCACACATCTCATTAAAATCCTTTGATCATTTAATCATAAAGCTTTGTTTCCAAGTGATCCAAGCTCAATTCCTCAAGTGCAAGAGAAGAATACTTCCATCATCAAGTGAATAAGTATTACACCTTTGTGTGTTGTTGCAATCTTATTGCATCCATATCATAACTTGTAAATCATTTGTAAATCTTGTAAAGTTGTGTAGTTGTTAGATCTTGGTGATTGTTGTAAGTATAGTTAGATCTTGGTGATCTTTCCTAGTAGTGTTAGTTAGGTGTGATTATAGTAGTGGGGTTGGTTGAGTAGTGGTGTGAGAAAAAACTGAATGTGTGAAGAAGTTGTGTAGTCGTGATCAAGACTGTGAAGCAAGTTGTTGGTAAGTGGAATTGTGAGTTGTGGTAGATTGGTTACTAGCTAAGATATTAGAACTTGAATCTAGCTTAGGTCGGAAATCTTGATAAGCAGAAGAAAGGTGTGTAAGAGTTTTCTACGCCTTAAGGGAAGCTTGTTGAAATAGTGAAGAAAAAACTTCGAGTTAGGTGGCTCGGGAAGTGGATGTGGGCGAAGAGGTGATTCGTTGCCGAACCAATATAAATCCTTGCGTTGTGGGTTGTGATGTTCTTACTTTTTTCTCTTGTCTTACATTTATTTTCTCATACTGTCTATTTAATTGTTTAGTTATGTTTATTGTCATATTGTGTATAAGTGTTGAATTCAATAAAGTCGAATCTAGAATTTTTACAAACACTTTAAAACCTTAAATTAAAAAGCGGTAAACTATTCAACCCCCTTCTAGTTTTCCACAATAAGCTTTAACCATCTTCCTTGTTTTATCTTTTCATCTATATATATAAGGTCTTTATGTGTTTTTTTACTTCGACAGGTGCTTCGCAGTAACATGCCTTTGGAATCCTTAGAGAAAGTCATGGTTGTGTCCACCAAGTAAGAGTTCTTGGCTTGATATTTACATATTTCATGGATAGCGACTTGAAGATACAATTTCGAGTAACGAATGAAAGTTTATTATTGCGACAAAGACGATAACAACACTAATTGCAATGTTAAAGTTGTTCATATATTATAAGTTTATATTCATTTTAACGTTATTGTATCAAGCATTTTACTACTTTTATCTAAGGATTTTTATGCTTTATGTTAAATTATGACATCATTTTTTGAAAAACTTCGATTATGTATTTTATAACGTGAATTTATCTACATTTTAACTCCGTTTGTTATTTAAAAAAATCTTAAAGCTAGCCGTCCATCGGACGGGCCTTGAATCTAATAAAAATATAAAGTACAATACGAAAAAGAATACGAAATTTAAAAGAATACATGAAATTATTACCAAACTAGTTTTCTTGTCATTGTTGTTGTTATTGTTGTTGATGATGTTGTTGATATCGTTGCCAAATATGATCAATAAGATTTCGTTGACAACCTACGTGTGTTTGTTTATCACATAGTCCTTTAGATTTCTTCAGTTGTACTTCGCAACTCTCGATCTAGGTACGTTGCATATTTAGTTGCGGACTAATATAAATTTCATTCATTTCGGATATCGCAAACTTTTAATATTTCAAACTTATATATGCAATATGATGCAAGTGTACATGATTCTTCGTATCTTGTTGATATGTCATTGACGCGCCGGTTGGTTTATAATATGCCAACGTCCTTGGAGGACACCAAAAGCTCTTTCAACATCTTTTCGAGCACCTTCTTGTCGCTGTTTAAATACGACATTTTTCTCGTCTCGTGCCACCGTAAATGATTTGACAAAATTTGCCCATTGTGGGTAAATCTCGTCAGCTAGGTAATACCATTTTTCGTATGTAGCTACATTTACTTCAAACAGAGCCACATGGGCGATGTTCATCAATAAGGTCGTCGAACAACGGAGAATTATCTAAAACGCTAATATTGCTATTTGCACCCGTTACCCTAAAATATGCATGCCAAATCCATAAATTCGTACGACACAACAACTTCAAGCATTATAGTTGGGTATGTTTTTTATCACCTCTCCTAAATTGCCCATGCCGTGATTTTAGACAATTAGTCTATTCCCAGTGCATACATTCAACGCTTTCAAGCATTCACGGAAACCCATAAATCATGTTATGTGAGGTATATAACTTTTGAATGTCATTAAAGTCGGATTTTAAAAGAACTTGGGCATATACAATTGAATAATCACTTACTAAAACTATTTAGACACTCACGTCCAGAACGTTCACCCATTTGTAAATATTCATCAAATGCATCAGGTTTTGTGTCGTATGCCAACTGGCATATGACGGATGTGCATTTCATAACACTGAAACTCATTTGACCCGTAGCATCGGGTCGGACTACAAAGAATTCAAAATGCCCGCGAAGAGGATCGACAATTTGAATATAAGTTTCAATAACTTGGACTATTTTTAGAAATAGTTTGCTGCCCATACGATATCG
The DNA here is from genome assembly GCA_026074375.1 of Tanacetum coccineum. Taxonomy (NCBI): domain Eukaryota; kingdom Viridiplantae; phylum Streptophyta; class Magnoliopsida; order Asterales; family Asteraceae; genus Tanacetum; species Tanacetum coccineum. Next base: position 12,266 of record BQNB010066615.1, read on the forward strand.
ACGTCTAAAATAGTACTACAAGGATTTTGGGCTATGACAAAAATAGTCGGTCATCAAACGTGCTTCAGCAATATCACGCTCATACTAGATCTGAATACGGGTACGTGAACTTGCAGCTTGTTGTTGTTGCAACGATTGATCATACTTAACATCTTTCAAAATCAACTCGATGTCACTTTGATCATCGAGATCAGATGTATCGGAAAATGATGAAGCACTGATGTTTTCTGATAAAGAGTATGTGTTTTGATAGAGGAAGTTGTGTAAAAATTGGTTAAGATAGGGATATATTTATAATGTTTAAAAGGTTAATTTTGAAAAGAAAAAACAATAAAAATTTGAAAATATATCCATTGAGGAATAGTATATAGGCTCCGATTTCATTGAGAAGGTTTTTATTTTGAGAAGACTGAGAAATTTACGTTTGAGCAAATTGATTCATATTTTTTGATTTGATTCACAATTAAACATCATTTAATAGTAAATCAAATCTATAAATCACAAATTTGATTCACAAATCATTATTAAAATCGAGTTATGGTAATGATTCCTTAAATTTGTATAGAAGATTCAGAATTGTACTTATATCGCAAAATCGAGAGTTTTTTTAACATTGATTTGTGTTAGTCTTAATTGTATTAAGTCAAACATGAATGTTATCGGTCTTACAAAGTCAAACTAGGTCTTGTATTGTAATAGGCTAGTCAGGTTCAACGGGCTTGGTTTGTAATCTAATATTGTCCGTGTTTCGGGCTCAAAGCCCAAGATATGCCAAGCCCGGCCCATGTAGAAAGCCCATATGCCTAATAGTTGCGCATTGGTATAATTAGAACCCTCTCAAACAATGGAGAGGGTGGTGTTTAATCATTTCATCACTTGTGTGTGTCGTGTGTAATTTCTTCACCTCTCTAGTTTTCTCTCTAATAAATCTTCTAACTTTTCTTTCTATCTTTCTAGCTTTTTGCTTATTAGTATAGCTTATGTTGTGAAATGGATTAAGCTTTTGGGATAACATTTGGTATCAGAGCCACGGGTGGGTTTAGTGTTTCGTTGTGGTATTTTAAGCTTATTGGTCACGGCTTATAAATGGATTATTGAGAATCGGCTTATTTGGGTTCAAATTTTTTTTCTTTCCTTCTCGTTTCAAAACCAAAACTAGCATTATTATAACTTGTTTGAATTTCATTTGGGCTTTATACTAGTGTTATTTAGGGCCTATCAACAGTATTTCATTTTTCACTTCTTGTGTATAAGTTGATACTTCACGTGGCCTATTTTCTATCCTAGTATTAATTTTTTTTCCTGTGCTGGTGGGGTTTGACACAGATTTTTTTTCTTTTCAACGCTTTATTATAGTTTTTTTATATAATACAAAGGTTAACACTTCTTTATCTCTTTCAAAACTGACGATGAGTAAGTTTTTGTTGGTTCGGTTGAAGACAAAAGGAGAAGGACATAGTACACCGAACTAGTCATTCTTGTATGAACCGAACGAGTTAACGCTTGAAAGAGCCGATCGAGTTACAATTTCAAAGAGCCGAACGAGTTCTCACAAAAGCCGAACGAGATCATATAAACAACAACCGAACCAGTTGATATCATCAACAACCGAACGAGTAACAATCCAAAGATCACCGAACGAGTAAAAATTCAAAGACCACCGAACGAGTAACAATCCAAAGACCACCGAACGAGCATCACAAGTTGGACCGAACGAGTTCTTTTTCTAGTTGAGCCGAACTAGTCAAGTTGAAAGCACAACCGAACTAGTTAACCCTTTAGACACCGAACTAATTAAAACGAGAACAAAAACTTACACGTTTTAACTAATTTTTGGTTTTTCGGTTTTGAGTGACGTTAAACGACGGGACTTGAGATATATACCATCGTGTTCGTGACATCGTTTCGATCAACGTGGTATATTCGGATTTTACCGACGATAACCGCATGAGCTTATAAATCAAACCGAATCAAACGAAAAAAAAACCGTTTTTTTTTTCTTTTGAAAACGAAGAAGATACAACACAGGAGGGAAACGTGTGTTTTTTATTTCTTATAATTTGCATTTTACACTTTTGGCCCCTAGACTTCTAAATAGTTTTCAATTTTAACCTCTAGGTTTTTAAAAGTTTACTATTAGTCCATCACTTTAAAACAATTTTAATTTTTACCTTTCATTTTCAATCAATTTTATTTTTAATCCTTAGCTTTAAAATCATTTTCAATCTTATCATTTAATTTTCAAACATTTTTTTTAGTTTTGTATTTTTCAAATCTTTTAGTTAACCTTTAGTTTTTAATTGTACCGTTAGTCCTTATTTGAGTTTTAATCAACCGTTCATCATTTCAAGCTCAAAATTTATGCACCGTTCATCGTTTTAAGCTCATTTTTCGCCAACAAAAGCTCACGTACTTCAATTTCAACAACGATTTCAACAACAAATAATCATTTTTTCACGGTTTCTTCTTGATTTTGTAAAATCCCGCGAAAGATTCTATTCTTTTCTCGGTTTCTAATAAAGTTCTTGTAAAAAATCCTTGCGTGAACAATATAGATTTCAATCCACAAAACACAATGTTTTACCCTACTTATGATACGTATCCATTCACACTACAATTGTAATAATACCAATACCATTTTGCAATCTCAACTCAGTGTTCTTCAGAATGACACATTTCTTAGTGTATCAACTTCTAACATCTAGAGAAGATACAAATTTAAGAAGTAGATGCATGCGAAGTCATAAAGAATTCAAGTCTTCCTATTTAAGTTTCTCTAGAAACTTTACAAGCACTATGGCAGGGTGGTCTATCTTCAAGAGAAGTCCCTCTCAAGGACTTGGATTTACTGAACAACATCTTACTAAAGATATACTTTTAGGACTGATTGCACAATCCTTTGACTAATATCAGAAACAAGTTTGAATATGCTTTCCAATTCAGAATTCGAGAGGTTGAGGGAAATATACACGATACAATGCTCAATCATTCATGATGCAATGATCTGTACCATAGATTCATTCAAAAAAAACATGTTTGAGCTAATTCTACATTCAACAAACTGGACTCTATCATGTGTTGAACAATAAGGACTTGATTAAGACACAAGAAGAATCATTCAAATTCAAAACCAAGTCATTGATTCTGATTCATGAAAGTTGATTTAGTTGTCAAATCAAAATCTTGTTCTGTAGAAAGAGACAATAATTCAGAGACTGCATCTAACAAAATCACAAAGGATGCAGCTGAATTTCTGAACACATGATGTTCCATGCAATCAAATACAGTTGTCAAAAGCAAAAGAAAGATGATTGGCATATTTTCGATTCTTCTTCATTTTCACCTTCAAGTTTTTTTTTAAAAAGATGAACTTAAAAGGCACTGCATCGAAATTGGATTAAACGGGCATTCATGTCACTCTTTGGTCAAGATGTTGATACTTTTACAAGTACAATGCTCTCAAAAAAGTAGATCAACTACAAAAAGCAACTTGACAAAGATGAATTTCATAGAAGATGGAAATTCATGCGCCTTTTGGTGGTAAAACAACAAGTCCAAAGTTCATCGATTTTCAAAGTTTACATTGGATTATGACAGTTAGATGACAAGCAAGTACTTTGTTGAACACACTGGAATCGAGGTAAAACACTTAAGAGATACACTACTCCATCAAATGGGTAATGTTAAGAAGTCCGTTGCTAAAAGAACACGTCATAAAAGACTGTATGATAGAAGGGTGAATAAAAGACAGATGCAGACAAAAGAGAGTACGGTTGATACGGGTAAAGGCATTAGATGTGATTTGGTTTCATTAATGACACGGAAAGCATTAGGAAGACTCAAACAGTGCAATCAATGACAACTGCAGGTCAGGGAATGTTTTTAATACAGATACTGATGATGCATATATCAGACCTATATATGATGAAGAACCAATGGCTGAGGTACAATTAACTGCTAAATGTTAATTATATTTGCTATAGACAACAAACATACTGAGCAACTTGAATTTATTCAAGAAGGTAGGGTTGACCAGAATGTCAAGTTAAAAGTCATATGCTTGATTCATTACTTGATAACCAGACGAATGAATACTCAAAATAACCACTCGAGTTTGAAAAATTTTTTTGATCAAGAGAATGTTGCCAATTTCCAAAAAGATTTTTTCAAGAATGTGGCGTGGAAGGTCTCATTGCATTTGCTTCTCGAACTTAAATATCAAAATCAATCTTTAAATTCAGGGCAACATGGTCAAATTTTGCAAACAAACAAGTAAATAAAGCCAGATTGAAAAGAAATTTGATGTACTTGAAACATCATGAAAATAGCATTAGAACATATGTATGGCTACATTACGTAATGAAAATGAGACTTTGAAACTGCATTACAAAGATTTGTATTGTTCTATTAAAAATCACGAGATCTAAGACTACAGAACAGACAACATCTTTGCTTGCTTGTAATAAATGAATTAAAAGCTCCTATTCTAGGAAAATGGTATTTTTCCATTCTGCTGCTTTAAAAAATGACTTAAGGAAGTTAAAAGGAAATAGTGTAGATACTAAGTTTGATAAAACATCAGTCTTGGGGAAACCGTGTTACATCACTAGCAACCAATCAGTTGTTAGAAATCCGAAGCGTTTAAATTTGAAAGGGGCTCCAAATGTCACAACATCGGTTTGTCACTCCACATGTTGATGCTGAAATAAGGATGGATTTGTAAAACCAGTCACTCAACATTATTTTCCTAAGTAAAAAGAATATGCTTTTGCAAAACCTAATCACGTGATTGCATTTAGCAAATCTAGGAAATGTTCTAAAAACATGCCAAGATTTAGTTCAAATGACATGGTTCATAATCACTATCTAGATGAAGCTAAGAAAAAGACACAAAAAATAGATACGAATTCAAAAACTAGTGTGATGCATACTGCTAGATTACAAAACACTTCTAATGATAGCAAACCAAAACCTAGGAGCAAAAATCAAACATCTAGGAGTTTGCCTGTATCTAAGAGTAGTTGTGTAACATCAAATATTGTGCCACTAGTAGATCACTCTAGGCATTCTAGTCCTTTTTGGATTCCAAACACTTTGTTTGTTCAACATGTGCGAAATGTGTGTTTAATGCAAATCATGATGCTTGTATCACAAAATTCCTGATTAAAGTGAATTCACGTGCTAAGATTCAATCCCATAAGACCAGAACCAGTAACAAACCCATAGAACAGAAGATTCATACTAAGAAACCTATAAGGCAGATCTTCACAGGACATAGATTTTCTCTCAATAAGTCTTCATTTATGTATGAGAAAACATCTCTTGGATCTTGTCTAAGGTGGAAACCCACGGGTAGAATTTTAAAATATGTTGGTCTTAGGTGGATTCCTACAGGAAAGTTATTCGACTCTTGCATGAGCAAGGTTGATAGTGAATCCCTACATGGTTCTAATGACATATCTCTAAAATTCATGAATGAAAACAAACTCTGGATTTAAGTGCAGGTACATTAATCAATGTTCAAAAGAAACAAAGTATTGATTTAAGTGCAGGTACATCATCAATGTTTAAAAGGAACAAAATATTGATTTAAGTACAGGTACATCATATAATGTCAATGAGGAAAATCTTATAATGTGGTTGTTGACAAAGCTGATATCTTAGAAACCAGTGTTGAAGTGGATTCAAAACTGATCAGAAAGATGATGTTTAAACACAACGGTTCAAGCCTTGAACCTCAATGTCAAATGGCGTCAGATTACGTCAGTTTCCACAATATTCGATTATGGCACTTAAATAAGACAGTTTAAGTCCTGATCTCCAAAGTCAAACAAATGTTCTACTAGCAGATGAAACAGTAACAACGTCACTCTACTTCAACTCTAGCAACAACTGTCACTGCTGATGGAAACTTCGACTTGTAAATATTTTTGTTTTTCTTCTTTATTTTGATTTATCAATATTTAAAAAAAGAAAATACAAAAATATAAAACCAACAAAAAGAAATAGAAAAATATAAAATCTATAGAAACAAAATATAAAATCAAAAAATTTCAAAATACAAAAAAAGACCTCTTTCTTGACATGTCTCTTGGATTCGATAACATTTATGTATCTAGAAATGTCGATTAACATTGACACGGGCGTGTAAATGAAGTTCGAGCAAGAGTTCAAATAATTTCAAAACATGTCATTTCTAAATTTTTCTCTATGACTTATGTGCATTTTCGTGCATAACTCGGGACCCGAACTGGTAAAAGGGAGTGTACATTTTAGTCGCGCTTAATCTTTAAATAGAAGAGAAGTTTCTATCATGGTTTTATAAAGCGTATTAACACTATTTTTCAAAAAGGTCTTTTGAATGTCAAAATTTTCTAAATATAATTTGTAGTATCTTTCACATAAAATGTGGTATTTGTTAAAATTGTGTGTTTAACACTCCCTTCACTCAATTAAATTTAACAATTGTGGTACGATCGATGATCATTTTATGTGGGATCAATTTTCTGAAGGGGGGCTTTTTAAAACAATAAGCCTTTATATTGTGTTGAGTACATCTCATAAATGTAAATTTTATGTATCATAACCACATTTTGTGTAATTTAAAAATGTGGAAATTATAATTGTCAAATAATAATAAACATTGTTCATAAGGCATCTCACTCCGTCTTCAACATTTGTGTGTCATATCAATTTTCATTCCAATGTAAAGTTTTAATAATTTATGTATTCCCTATATACTATTGAAGGGAGCAATCTGAAAAATGAATTCATGCAATATCGTGGTATATTATTTTCTCCCCATGGAACTTTTCATGTCATAAATTTTAATCAATTTGTATTTCAAATACTAAATGTTTTATTATTTAAAATAAGGGGAGAAAATATGATTAAAATATGATATAGAAGAATGTGATCTTTTAAGATCTAAGGACAACTCATTCTTCGTGTGCTAAACATTTGAATCTCGCGAGCACTTGTGTAGGGGGAGTATTTGAAAATAACAATGTCAGAATGGTTTTTATGGTCTCGATCTTCTATACCCAACAACAATTAATCTCACGACGTCGATGGAAGACATAAGGTGGTTAAGGTTAGGTATAGTCCTACGTCCAACCAGAACCGAAGGGATCTACCCAAGGACAATCTATAGTTAGAAATAGCAGTCCTTAGGTATGATTGGAGAAGAATGAGTATAAGGGAAAAATGCCGACTAAGATTGAGCTAACAATAGAACAATCACAACAAGGTGTTAGTAATGACGTCTTGGTAAGCATTGAAGGGGTTGAAGAATGAAAAAGAAATGTATGGATAAAGGGTGAAAACAAAGCAGCCCTCCAAATACACTTAGGGAACCGGGTTTAATACATAACTATCAAAATTCACAATGATTTGATTGTTGTGATTGAAAAAAAGTCAGCACTGGAACCCAGTGATGCAATGGCGCAACCCTTCCAAGGCCATTCGGGTTTCTCTCAAAAGAAACTTGTCTTATTTTGCACGGAGACAGTTTTTGTCTGTTTTTGGTCATTTAAGCTCGTTTTTAGAGGTAAAAGATATGTGTAATTAAGCACTTATCAGACACAATCCATGTATAAAACTTGTTATTCACCCATAAACAACATTTGGTAACAAAGAGTCCTACGCATTATCCTTGAGATCTTGCCAGAACATTCAGAGTGATACTCTTTAGTATTCACAGTGACGAATTGAAATCCTTTCAGAGTCAACCTCAAACATCTCTGCGGTAGGTGACTTGCATGATTCTATATGAATCAAGCTTGTGATAACTGGATACCGATTTTGGTCCAGTAAATGAATTAATAACTTAATTAGAAAGATAGTAACTATCTAATTCACTCATACTGTGTTGTCTTCTTTGAAACATTCTGGTAATGAGACAAGCAAGCATGGTGAATCTAGTACATCTGTGTTATAAGATCCTACGCTTTGAGCTGAAAACCCTGTCAAGGAGATTCTTATAATCTACCTGATCATAGGTATATTATTTATACTATAAAACGAGGAATCAGTGGTTATCGCAACCTAAAATAGACGAATGACAAAGACATTTCATCTATATCTGTTGTTTATTACTAACATTCAAATGCAAGTACAAACGTCGGTATTGCAACCCCATTCCAGCAAAGTCAGATTCATTACCACGTGCTCATACTCAAGCTTCAAAAGTCATTCATTCAACTTAAATGCAACAAGAATGTTATCAGTCAGAAAGCTTAAGTTCATTTCCTCATCATCAAAGATCTTCAAAGTCACATCAAGAATCGTCTTCTAAGGAGATTGTTAACCAAAGAAACATTCAATAGAAGAGATTGTTAGCCTTGATGAAGAAAAAGAGGTTGAAAGCTTTCAAGACAAGTATGAGCATCTCGATCAAAAGCACAAGTTGATTAAGAAAGTCAAATCAAGATGATTCAAGACAAGGAGATGATGCAAGATTAAAGATCTCAAGCACTCAAAGTCAAAAGACGAAGGCTCAAGATCAAGATCACAAAGCATGAAAGAACAAGCCTATTACAAACAAGAAAAGATGAAGACAATACCGAAGAAGGCGAAGCATAAAAGTCAAATCAGATAACTTCAACATTGGGGGAGATAAAGTCAAATCAAGATAACCTCAACATTGGGGGAGATTGTTAGCCTTAATTTTATTAAGTCAAACAAGAATGTAATCGGTCATCGTAGTTATTAATAGTCTTGTATTGTAATAGGCTAGTTGGGTTTAACGGGCTTGGACTTTAAGCTAATATTGCCCACGTTTCGGACCAAAGCCCAACAAATAGCCAAGCCTGGCCCAAATAAGAAAGCCCAACGCCACTTCTATGGCTTGGACTATAAATACCCCTTTATCTCATGTGGTGAAGGGTGTTGGTTACCATTTTCTCTAAGTTATAATCATACCACTCTTCCTTCTTTCTCTTATTTCTTTCTCTTTCTAAGTCTCACTCTCTAGCTTATACATGGTTCAGTTATTGGTATAGCTTATTAGGTTGTGATATGGATTAGTAAGTAGGATAACAGTATGTTAGGTGGCGGCAAAAGGATAAGGGGAATACATTTTATATTTTGAACTTGTATAAGTGAATGTATGTATATATATATAAAAAGGTAGTTTTATGCATGCATGCATGCAAAACCATACAAGGTTATATAGTTTACGTAAAAAAATATTGAAATGAAATGCATATGACCTATAAAATATATCCGAGAGTATAATGATATACTTATCATGAGTAGACTAAACATAGTCTAGAGTTGTTGTGCGTTCAAATACGTTTTTCATAGTTTACGGGATCACTTCTCGGTTTTAGGTTAAATCAAGCACATATACGTTCAAAGTATAATATTTCAAGTTTGTGGTTAAATATTAACCTGGAAAATTGTCAATTGTCATAGACTTCCCCCGTTAAAAGAATTTTGTCCCGAAATTCAGTTTGTGTCATCTGGTGACGAGGCTTCTAAGAAAAGATAAGGGTATTTGTCACGAAATTGGTCTTTGTGTTCCCATGTGAATTCAGGACCTCTCCTAGAATTCCATTGAACCTTAATGATCATCCGACTTCTCTTCACTTGTTTGATTTTCCGGTCTATTATTTCCATTAGTTCCTCAATAAAATGCAGTTTATCATCCACTTGGATCTCATCCAATGGAATGACAAGCGATTCATTTGGCAAGCACTTCTTGAAATTAGAAATATGAAACGTGTTGTGCATACTGCTCAACTCTTACGGAAGTTCAAGTCTGTAAGCTACAGGTCCAACCTTAGCTATAATCTTAAAAGGTCCAATGTACCTTGGGTTTAACTTCCCTCGTTTTCCAAAACAAATAACACGTTTTCATGGTGAAACCTCTAGCATGACCTTGTCCCCAACCTAAAATTTTAGGGGTTACGTCTTTTATCGGCGTAGCTTTTCTGTCGGTCATGAGCAGCTTACATTCTGCTTCAAATTTGTATGATCTTCTTAGTGGTTTCATGTATGATCTATGGGCCAGTGAGATTGCTCTCTCCAACCTCGGCCCAGCAGACAGATGATCGACACTTTCTTATGTACAATGCTTCAATGGTGCAGCCTTAACGCTGGTGTGGTAATTGTTGTTGTAAGAGAATTCAGCTAATGGTAAATGATTATCCTAACCATTTTCGAAATCAGTTACGCAAGCGCGTAACATATCCTCCAACGTTTGAATCGTTCTTTTACTTTGCCCATCCGTCTGTGGATGGTAGGCAATACTCATATCTAGACGAGTTCCTAAATCTTCCTGGAGTGACTACCAAAACCTTGATGTGAATCGACCATCACAGTTCAAAATAATCAACACTAGCATCCCGTGCCTCAAGACTATTTCCTTTATGTACAATCTTGTCAGCTTCTCAATCTTATCAGTCTCCTTAATCGGTAGGAAATGTGCAAACTTTGTGAGATGATCAATGATCACCCAATGGTATCGTAACCGCTTGATGTCTTTGGTAACTTCGTAATAAAGTCCATTGTTATTTTCTCCTATTTCCATTGAGGTATCTCTGGCTGTACTAACAAACCAGATGGCTTCTGATACTTGCTTTCACCTTTGAACATGTCAAACACTTGCTAACATATGTCGCAATATTTGACTTCATGTTAGGCCACCAATATAGCTTCTTAAGATCATGATACATCTTATCCGATCTAGGATGAATGGAATATTTAGATTTATGTGACTCATGCATGATCAGATCTCTTAATCCACCAAAGTGTGGTAACCAACTCCTTCTTCTAATACAGCGAGTACCATCAGGACGAGTCTCAAACTCCTTGTCCATACCACGAAGATATTCATTCTTAACATTCTCCTCCTAAATTGTTTCAACTTGTGCATTCAAAATCTGGGATAGAAGGTTCAAGTCAATTGTCATGACTAAGGCTCGAACTCGTAGTGGCTTCAACCGTTCCTTTCGGCTTAAAGCATCTACTACAATGTTCGCCTTTCTAGGGTGATAACAACTCTTACAGCCGTAATCACTGAGTAGCTCGATCCATCGACGTTGCCCCATGTTTAGCTCCTTCTAGTCAAGTATATGCTGAAGACTCTTTTGATCAATAAACACAGTACACCTTGTACCATATAAGTAATGTCTCCAAATCTTGAGAGTGAACACTAATACTCCTAGTTCCAAGCCGTGAGTGGTGTAATTATTTTCATGAGTTTTGAGTTATCGAGAGGCATAAGCTATAACCTTCTCTTTCTGCATTAACACAGCTCCTAATCCTTTATGCGAAGCGTCGCAATCGACCACAAAATTTTCGGTTCCTTCAGGTAGTGCCAAAATTGGCGCGCTACAAAGCTTCTGTTTTAATAGTTGGAATGCTGACTCTTCCTTCTCTTCCCACTCAAACTTCACATTTTCGTCAACAGTTTGGCAATCTTCGAGAATCCTTTAATAAATCTCTGGTAGTAACTGGCAAGACCTAGAAATTAGCGTATGTCTGTCGGAGTCTTAGGTGCTGCCCAACCCTTGATGGATTCTATCTTGGCAGGATCAACATGAATACCTTGGCTATCAATCACATAACCGAGAAATTACACTTTCGGGATCTAAAATTCACACTTCAAGAATTTGGCGTACAACTTCTCCTTTTTAAGAAAATCTAGAATTAGCTTTAAATGATCCTCATGCTCTTCTTTGTCTAGAGAGTAGATCAGGATGTCATCTATGAATACAATCACAAACTTATCCAAATGCGATTTGCACACCCGATTCATCAGATCCATGAATACCGCCGGTGCGTTGGTCAGTCCAAAAGGCATCACTTGGAACTCATAATGACCATAGCGAGTCCTAAACGCCGTCTTAGGAATATCTTCATCTTTGATTCTGAGTTGATGGTAGCCTTATCATAAATCAATCTTGGAGTAAACACTCGAGCCTTGCAACTGATGGAAAAGATCATCAGTCCTCGGTAGTGGATACCAGTTCTTCATAATTAGCTTGTTTAATTCATGATAGTCAATGCACATTTTGAAGGATCCATCCTTCTTCTTAACAAACAGAACCATAGCTCCCCAAGGCGAGGAACTCGACCTGATAAATCCTTTGTTAGCTAGTTCTTGCAGTTAACTAGATAGTTTTTTCATTTCTAAGGAGGCTAGTCTATACGGTGCTTGTGCCACTGGTGCCGCTCCAAGCACCAAGTCGATTTGGAATTCGACTTGTCTAACTGGTGAGAGTCCAGACAAGTACTCAGGAAAGACTTCCGAAAAGTCTCGAATGATAGGCACGTCTTCATGTCGCTTCTTATCCGAATTTTCTCCAAACTTCTTCTTATTGATGTGTGTCAAGAACACATGGAAACCATTCTATAAGTACTTCTACGTTTTGATGCAGGATATGATACTCATCCTAGATTCACCTCTATCGCCTTAAATGGTTAAGGTTTCATCACCAAAGGGAATATAAACGAGGTTTTCATCACAAACTATTACAACATGGTACTTCGACAACCAATCCATACCAATGATGACGTCAAAACTTCCGAGTTCGATGGGCATTAAATCAATATTAAATAGGTGATTTAGCAAATTCAAGGTACAACCTTAGATTATGGTATCGGCTCCTATTAGTTTTCCATTGGCCAGTTCTATAGTGTATGCAATATCTAAGGTAGTTGGTGTTATGTTAATTAAAGGGCTAAATGCAGTCGACACAAAACTTCTATCGAAACCCGAATCAAACAAGACAGTAGCATAACGATTATTGAGAAGAAACGTACTCGTAACCACGTTAAGGTCCTGAACTGCTTCTCCTTTACGAAGAACAAATGCTCTCCCGAGAGCTCTCCATTACCTCCATTTCCACCCTGATTTCTACGGTTCTGATTCCTCAACTTAAGACATGCATTCTTATAATGTCCTTGTAGAACACATTCAAAATAGGTGCCTGGAGCTCTCTGATTGTTCACTAGGGGTCTTTGAACTGTAGTAGGAGTAGGGGTCCTACAGCCTCTAGCCATGTGGCCAGTCCTCTTGCAATTGTTGCACTTTATGTTGCATGGACCATTGTGGTGTAGCTTACACTTGTTGCAAAGAGGTAACTTCCAAGCATATACATTCTTATTGTCTGGTCTAGGAGTATAAGCTCTCACGACCTCTTGTTGTTCGTTTTGTTATCTTAAGTTGTTTTGGTAACTTCCTTCCCACATCCTTTTGTTCTCACCATTCTTAGCAGCCTTTGCCCGCACTCTCTGATCCATAAGATTATGAGCCATACAAATGGCTTCTCCAATTTGCGGCTTTGAGGAGGTAACATTCCATTGAATGTCATCAGTTTAACGCTAGATGTACCTTTCAATCATTTTGTATTCTGTTGAAACCATGGTAGGGCAAAGCAAAGCTAACTCCTAAAAGTGTCTGGTGTAACCAACAACGTTAGTCCCTTGAACTGACAGGTTCTAGAGCTCAGTTTCCATGCAGATATACACTTTTCAAGGTCATTTAACCTCCAAAGTCATACAAATATGCCCAATTAGAATACTTAATCATTTCTTTTTGATGTTTTAGCATTTGGGAAGTATTTAGAGGAATAACATGCGACTTGGGCTCGATTTGGAAAGAAACGGGATAAAGATACAACACTTGGCTTATCAGTGCGTGGAGACGACGTCAGGATTTGTTGCGACACTGTCATAGTTGAAGGGCGACGACATCACCATGATTTGTGAAGCCGTCATGATAACCGACTTAAAAAGCCTTTAGAAGATTCGGCGGGCTGACGGCGTCATAAAACCCTAGCGACCGTCAGACCCAAAATCCTATATATACTGTTAGATATTAGAAAAAGACTCGGTCACCCCGTGTATTTTACCGTTTATTGTAGCTCGTAGTTAAGCGTTTAATGTATAACATTCGGTAATGGGCCGGGTATTAAACCTAACGTGTAAGCCCACTACCAAGGCCTTAAGGCCGGTTTTGTTGTCACTATATAAGCCTCTTACATGCCATGGAAGAGGTGGGTTAGTCATTTACATAATACAAGTTCATTTTCTCTCTCTAGAAAGTTCTCTCTCACTTTCCCACTTTAGAACTTGGCTAATCCATTAGTCATCTAATTGTGTTATGATTTCCAATATCATACAATTGGTATCAGAGCACATGGGATGATTAGCTAGATTGTGTGAGTTTTCTTGGTTAGTTTAGATCAAAAGTTTAGTTTTTGAAGGTTTATAGTCTTGTTCTTGGTTTTCTTTAATCTTGACGTTTATGATGTTAAAGTTCATGTTTTTATAGTTGTTATAGCCTTCTAGTACCAAGTTGTGCAAAAGAAACCAGGCAAAAATGTTCAAAAGGGTAATTTTTAGGTGTTTTTAGGTGAAAAACCAAATTTTTCTATCTAGCGAGTTAAGTTACTGTTTGAAGTTCTTCGCAGCGAGTTAGGGTACTGTACTAGCGAGTTGTCAGAATAGTACATTGTGTATCAGAAAGTACTGTGTCAGCGAATTATCTTCTTGTGCAGGTAGCGAGTTAGGCAGCGAGTTAACTTCTCTTGCAGGTAGCGAGTTGGATCTAGCGAGTTACAGGTTAATTGAAGACTATTTTCTAGCGACTTGTGAACAGGAACTCTGTCCATTTAATTTCTTGCTAGCGAGTTGTCAAGTCTCTTCCAACGAGTTACGACCAGCGAGTTACAGGGCAACAAGTTGTGGACTTTTAGACTTTTCGACCAATTTTTTTAAATTGACTAATTTCAACCTGTAATCCTAATAAACTTGAACAACAATTCACCATTTCGTACAATCAATCACCACTTTTAACATACAATCACTAATCATTGCTCGATCAACTTAATCATTTTATAATCAATTACGATGGCTAATCTTTCGGAAGACATCCAATGTGCCGGTTCCGATACCCGACCACCTATGCTTGATAGGACTGACTTTGCATCATGGCAACAACGTATTCGATTGTATTGTCGGGGAAAAGAGAATGAGGTGAACATCCTGAAGTCATTTGATGAAGGACCATTTCAGATGGGGACTACTAGAGACACACTTGCTGAAGGAACAGAAGGTGCCCAACAACTTGGTCCTGAACAAACTCGAGTCTATTCGGATCTTTCACCTGAAGATAAGGATAGGTATAATGCTGACATTCGGGCAACAAACATCCTAC
The DNA here is from genome assembly GCA_026074375.1 of Tanacetum coccineum. Lineage (NCBI taxonomy): Eukaryota > Viridiplantae > Streptophyta > Magnoliopsida > Asterales > Asteraceae > Tanacetum > Tanacetum coccineum. The sequence continues at coordinate 27,435 of BQNB010066615.1, forward strand.
TTCAAGGGTTACCAAAGGACATCTACACTCTTATTAATCATTACACAGATGCAAAGGATATATGGGATAATGTGAAGATACTCCTGGAAGGTTCGGAATTAACTAAAGAAGACCGGGAATCACAACTGTATGATAACTTTGAACACTTCCGTCAGAACAAAGGAGAAACTATTCACGACTACTATGTCCGGTTTGCCAAACTCATCAATGACATGCGAAACATCAAGATGACCATGTCCATAATGTAGCTGAACTTAAAGTTTGTTAACAATATGTTGCCTGAATGGGGTCAATTTGTAATAGCAGTGAAACTGAACAGAGGATTAAGGGACTCATCAGTTGTATGCATATCTGAAGCAACACTAGGCACATGCCAATGAGAACAAAATGATGTTGGATCGATTCACTCAACACACCGTGGATTCTCTTGCCTTAATGTCCAATGTTTCACACCAGCAGTACTATTTACAATCATCTACAACTCCACCATCCACATATGTTCCACCACACTTTGCGGACAACACTCTACTTTATTCAAGACTCTCTCCAACTGACAACTTAATTGAAAACTTAACCAACACATTTGCCCTACTCACCCAATCATACAAAACATACCTACCTCAAACAAACAGTCAACTCAGAACTTCATCAAATACAAGGAACCAAGCCACAGTTCATGAGGGCAAGGTTGTGGTTCAGAATGTTCAGGGTCGACAGAATAGAGGTCAGGGGAGAAATGTACGGGGTGCAGGTGCAGCTGGATATGGGGGAGCTCAGAACAGAGTTGGGAATGCAAATCCAGGTCAAGCAAGACAGATTAAGCGCTACAACTGCAATACATAGGCCAATAGCAAGACTGCACTCACCCAAACGACCATAGAACTCTGAATACGTCTAAAGACAAGATGTTCCATGCCAAGCTTAAGAGAATGGCAGTGGCATTGGATGAAGTGAACGCGTTACTATTTCTTGCAGGTGGCAAGACAATGTTTTTGAGAAGTGTAGATGAGCACCTGTTTCAGATTTAGCACTCACTATAAGAAAAATGAGATTGTGCTTGAAGAGAGCATAAGTGTTTTAAAACTTGAAGTTAGACTCAGAGCCAATGACTTAGATCAATACAAAATGAATTTGGAAAAAGCAGAAAATGAAAGAGATCAGTTAAAACAAATGTTAGAAAAGTTTCAAAATTCTTCCAAGTCCTTAAATGATTTACTAGAAAGTCAAGTAATTGACAAGTTTAAAACAGGACTAGGATATAATGCAGCTACTACAGCTACTCCTGCTGTAGAAAGTTTTGTGAATTTAACTGATAAGTCTGGATCAGATAAGGCATATCATGCAGTTCCCCCACCTCTATCTGGAACATTACTTATCTGAAACCTGACTAACTTTTATAGATAAATTGTAGAAAGTGAAAATTTGGATGTTACTACTGTTGTTACACCTAGCAATGTTAAAACAGTTAAAGATATGGGTATTTCAAATACAGTTGAATCTAATGCTGTTAGATGGACCTCCACATGCACCAATCATTGATGATTGGAACTCTGATGATGAAAGTGAGATAGATTACACTATTGAACCTAGCATTGTAAAGATAAAATTCGTTAAGACTGTTAGGGAAACAGATGCTGCTAAACAAAATCCTAGAGGGAACCAAAGAAATTGGAACAATCTTATGTCCCAAAGACTAGGAAATGATTTTAAAATGACAAATAAAGCTTGTTATACTTGGGGCAGTTTTAAGCATCTACATTATGTTTGTGATAAAAAGGTTGCAAGGCCTGCAAGGAACAACTCAAGAAGGGAGAATCACAAAAACTTTTCTAATAAAATGTCTCACCCTCACCCCAAAAGAAGCTTTGTTCCACAAGCAGTCTTAACTAGGTCAGGGAAACCTAGTACTGCTAGTGCATCAGTTAATGCTGTTAGATCAGTTAATACTGCTAACACAAAAGCAGTTAATACTGCTAGACCAGTTAATACTGCTACCTCAAAACAAACTGTGGATCATCCTAGACCTATAAATAATACTTTCAAAAGAGGATATTCACAAAGTTCAAGGCCTTTTAACAGATATATTACAAATAAGAATAGTATTACCAAAACAAATGTTAATACTGTTAGTGTAAAACATACTACTGCGAGGATAGAGCAGTAGTAAGAAATAAGGGTAAAGGGGCTAATGTTGTTAAGGCCTCAGCATGCTGGGTTTGGAAAGCCAAAAACAGCAGTGCATCAACTACATTTAAGAAATTTTCTTACATTGATGCACGAGGCAGATCCAAGTCTATAATGGCTTGGATCCCTGATCATTTCTGATTAGCCTTTAATATATATAAATAAATATATAATACTTATAAATATATAATAAGGATAATTATCAAAAAATCTCAATGTAGAAAATCTGGAAGTATGATTCCCGGGTCGTTATCTCCAACAAGGAATGCAATGGAAAGTCGAAAAATGGTTTGACATTTGATGCTTGAATGGAACAAAGATTTTGATTAGTTTTCTAAATCTACGGGAAATTTAATGCAATCTACACTAAAAACAATTAAAGCAACACAATTTTAAACTAAAAACGAAAACCGAGGATCCTAAAAACGTGTCTAATTATCAACTAAGTCAAAATTAAACCCTAAAAATGAAAACTTAGTTTCTAAACCTCTAAAATGACAAAAGAATTTTTTTTAAAAAGGAATCAAACTTTTTTTTGACTTTTTTAATATTTTTTTTAGAATACATAACCTATTTAATCTATTTAAAATTCTAGAAAATAACAAATTAACACCTAAAAATTACAAAAAATAATTTTTTACTTTAGAAAAGTCTAAAATATGATAAAAACTAAGAAAAATATTTTTCACTACTTTTTATAATTAAAAACTATTTTCTAAAATTAATTTAAAAAGCTAAAAATGAAATTTAAAATCTAAAAATGATAAAAATGTTTTTAAAGTTTCTAAACCTAAAAATATTAATTCTAAAACTAAATAACTATTTTTTTGTAATTTTCTGATTAATGTAACTAATTTTAATTACTTTTCAAAATTTTATAATTAGCGAAAATTAAAGAAAAAATAACAATGTAGTTGGAAAAATATGAGAAAATTGCAGAAGTCTTAAATGTTATATAAAGACCTAGAAAAATAAGTTGGTTAAGCCAGCTTATATAATAAGCTAAAAATAAGCCAAAATAAGCTAGAGAGTGATATATGAAAATGGGGCTCAAAAAGTTGATAAAGGAATAATGCATGCAAAGCCTAACGGAAAAGTCCCAAGGGCGCTTGTGTAGTAGAGGTTGGTGTTAAAAACGTTTGGTTGTGGGGTTGAGGTCCCGGGTTCGAGCCTTGCTCACTTAGGACTTCCTATACTCCCAAACGTTTTTATTTTCCATTTTTTTACAACTTTTTAGAAAAGCAGCTAATAAAAAACTTTTACAAAAGCACTTTTTTTTTACAATTTTTTTATTAACCACGAATAAGCACTAAATAAGCTGTCTAAAGAAAGAATAAGCCTAAACTTCACTAAGCTATGAAAATGCTAACTGTTGGGCTTTTTAAGCTATTAAGCTAGAAGAAGGGCTAATAAGCTGAAAATAACTAAAAAGCTATACCTAATAAGCATAAACAAACAAAAATAAGCAAAGGGGTTAAGCTAGAATAAGCTAGAAAATGACAGATTAACAAAAGAGTTTTAACACTAAAATTTTTAAGCTAGAATGAAAATAAGCTTAAATAAGCTCTATCCTAATGCAAATAAGCTGAATTAAGCTAAACCTATCCTAATGAGCAACACTAAACCTAAATAAGCAAAAGAAATAAGCAAATAAGCTTAAATAAGCAAATGAGCCTTTTGGCCAAAACTGATAAGCAAAAAGGCCAATAGGGACTTTTCTAGCTTAAAAATAAGCTAGCAAAAGGATCCTTATGGCTTAGTGGCTTATACCACTAAGAAGAATGGCCAAAAAGCTACAATAAGCAACAAAGAAAAAGCATTTTGAAATTCAAATAAGCACTTAAAAAGCTTCATGAAAAGGCTATCTCACACTGACTCAACACTTAGACAAATTTTTGATAACTTTTGCAATCTTAACAAAACCACACTTTTGAGCTTAAAAATAAGCACACAAACAGATCCTTATGACTATATAACCTACAAACAGATTAACTTTAGACCTCAAAGAACAATAATCAACACTCAAAAAGCATTTTGAAATTCAGGATAAGCAACAATAAGCAAATGAAAAAGCCATTTCTCAAATTTTTTCAATACTTAGCAAATACTTGACAGTTTTGGTAAAACACAAATAACAAATGCAGGCTATAGAGCTTTGTTTATAACCTGTTTTAACACATGCATAAACACAAAAACAACAATAAGCAAAAGCACAATCAAATAAGCAACTAAAATAAGCTATAAACCAACAGTTTCAAACATCAAACTCTTAACACCTTGAAAATGAGATTTAACACTTAAAAACCTAAACAAACTGAATTTTAGGACTAATTAAAGCTAAGCTAAACTGACCCAAGAGTAAAGATGCAATTTTGACCCATTTTGACCCATTAAACAGGTTAAACCAAACACCCCTTTAAAAACTGTTTTAGCTTTTTTAAAGAGATTAATGCTTATTTAAAGCACACATTCAAAAGACCAGATGTTAAATAAGTAAAACAAGCAATATTAAGCAAATCTTAATAACAAATAAGCACTCAAATAAGCTGAAACAGATTATGCAAGTAGATAAGCTATTTAAGACAGATTTTAAAGAACACTTGCACAAATGAAATTTTAAACTACAACTAAGCATTCATAAGCATTAGACATCATAACACAACACAAATAAGCAAATAAGAAAAGGCAATAAGCAACAATAAGCAGTTCTACAGTAGATAAGCTAAAAATAGATAAAAGAAGACTTACAAAAGTCCTAGCTTTCGTGAATCACTAAAGTACCCAAATCTGTTCATAAACATCCTATAGCTTATCCACATAAGCACTAACCCATGGCATCCAATATTTACCATGATCCATGAGAGTTTCTTGATATTTTTGGTAATTTATAGATTTTTATAAGTAAAAGAGTTAATAAAAGTGATAAAAACAGTAAACAAAGGGAAAGATTAAGATGCTAAAAGCTTAGTGAAGCTTTTAGGTCAGATCAATAAGCTGCATCATAGCTTAAAAATCTTAACAGGTTATATTAAATGATCAAACATAGAATCTTAAGAACAATACCTCAAACTTTTCATTAAAAACTTAAACTTTTACAAGGAATTTGAAATACAGAATAACTTTAAAATTTAAATAAAAACTACACTTAAAAAGAGACTAAAAAAAACTTTAAAAAAAACGCTCATTCACCACAAGGTTTAAGCCCTCTATTTATAGGCCGGATAGAAGGACCTAGATCCTTGGCTTGGTTTTCTTGTGTGAGAGGAAAAGTAGCATCAATCTTGGCCCTTCAAATCAACTTGTGCTTCTTTAAATTCATCTTAGCCCTTGGATGTGTCCACGTAATCATTCCCCAATGATTGCCTTGGATTGCCAACGTTTTAGAGCCCAAATACATCACTCATTGCATCATTGGAGTAATTTTAGGGATGGAGTATGAATAGTAACAATGGGGTGTGAGCGGGAAAAGGGGTTGCTTGTTTGTTTAATTGGTGCAGGGTGAAAGTCTAAGGGATTGGCAAGAATGGTCCCTCAACGTTATATGAGTGTTTGCATTAAAGGTCCTTGGAGTTTTTGTTGGTGTTGCACCGTTAGTCCTTTTAAGGACTAACAGGGGTATTATAAAAGGGTAACGAATAACGGGAGTTATAAGGGTGAATGGGCTTTGTTATTGGGTCGGGTGTTATAAAAGTGGACTTGGGATTTTATTAAGGTGTAAGGCTTATAAAGATATAAGTGGGCTTTCCCGGGCCCACTAGGTGGGTACGGGTGGGCCCACTTTTGGCAATTTAGGTTTTTGGGTTTGGTTTTCGATGCTCTCCCTAATGCCTCATCCCAGGGTTAACTTTGACTTGATTTGACTTTGACTTTTTGTTGACTTTTGGCTTCGACTTGACTTTTCTTTCACGCTCTTTCCGTTCTCGTGCTCGGTTTTTGTCGTTTTAGCTTCGATTTTTGTCCTTTTATTGGATATCCGTTACCTGCATAATACAAATGTAAAACATACAAATACAATGTATTTTTGGTACGTTTTTAGTCATTTAAGTCCGATTTTAGTGGTCAAATGTATGTGTAATTAAACACATACCAAAATCCCCCATACTAAGATATTGCATGTCCTCACGTAATGCTATAAGTAAGCACTTAGAAAACTAAGAATCTCAATCCCCCTAGACTAATTACCTCAAAAGGTAGCTAAGTGTTCATCGAGGAGAATTAAAGAATTAATAGTTTAGAGAAGCCCCATTTTTACCATTTTCAAAGATATACACTTATTACCACTAATATTTTTATATTTTTCCTATTTTCTTAATTTTTTATATTAGCAACTAACTAATTTGACTTTCGCTATTTTCATAACCGTTAGGGATCATAGAACAAGATGCATTTCGATCCGAGAATGCCCCAAAAAGGATAAATTCAACGTTCCCCGACTTTTCACCAGCTCCAAACCAAGCTTAAAACGAAATCACTGTTAAATATCAAATAAGTTTCTAACACTACTCATATTTTCAACTTGTGAACTTTTCACTCCTGACAATTATATCTTATGTGACTGTGCCATTTTGAATTTCAACTATGGATCAACGTTTTGCAAAATTCTATGTTTCACGTTCCACCCGAGAATAATAAGCTTGAAGGCGAGATCATTGATTGAAGGTTTTTACACTATATATATATAATATATATTAAAATATAAAATATATATAAGTCTAAAAACAACAATCAATGATACCGAGAAGTAGTATAGAGTGTTCCCGGGTCGTTTATCCCCAACGAGGCTGTACTGGAGAATCGATACAATCGAAGATTTGAGTTTGAAGCAAGGAATTGATTTGAGAGGTTGAAAAAGTCAAATTAGATGATAACGAACAAAAA
>BQNB010066616.1:0-34496 GCA_026074375.1 Tanacetum coccineum
CCAGAAAAAAACAAACGCTCTTAACAGTATTTGGATCTTACTGCCTCTGAATGACATGAAAAAAACAAACAGTCTTAATGACTTAAATGTCTGACCGCGTCTGAATGAGTCAGATTAAGATGCTGTTAAGAGGTATTTCTGAAAAAACAAACACTCCTAACTTCCTAATGCTTTGTAACGGCCTTTTGTATGTATGTTCACGAGCTTCGAAATAGACTTTCTATAAGATAAAAAAACGTTGCAATTTAAAATAAAATCAACTAATAATTTACATTTCCGATGCACATAATACTTCTTTAGATAAACACTCTGTCACGAAGCATGGGTCTAAAAACCTCCTTCCAAACAAATAACAATCAATAATAATAAAACATGATATCACTGATAGATTTAAAAAAGGGCTAATGACTTGAAAATGTATTCAACTTGTCATTTTTTGTTATTGTATGTAGCCATCTTTTTTTTTTGTTATTGTATGTATCCAACTTGAAAATTCGACCTATTATATGTAGTCTGTTACCTCTCATTTGCAACGTTAGTCCATTTAACTAACGAATAGTTGCAACATTAGTCCTTTATTCTAACGACTGTTTGCAATTAACTCAAAATTCAGTTATGTTACAAAAATATATTTTCAAGTTATTTTAAAATTTATACACGTTTTTACACACATTTTATACATGGTTTATACACGTTTTTTATTTCGGTTTCAGTTTACGAGCAATAATAAAAAAAAATTAAAAAATTAATAATTAAATTTTTTTTTTATCATTGTCGTAACTGAAACAGAAATAAAAAAATTATTAATTTTAATTTTTTTTATTTATCGTATTTGACTAATTCACGGGGTTTAAACAGAGCGTCACACATACTCAAACCAGGTAAAGCCCTCCTTTTTGAGGAAGTTCGCGTGGCCACTTCAAGGTTGTTTGCACCTAGTTAGAATTGAACTTGACACCTAAAACATTTTAGAATTAGAGTGATATGATGTTTTCTCGATTTATTGATGGGAATTTAATATTGATGTATTTGGCAAATATAAATAAATGAAATTTATTGAAATTTGTATTACGTCAAAAAGGATTTACATAGTGGTGGAAGAAAATCGGGTAACAAGCTGCGCCGTTAGCTCTTTTTTATTGCAAAACCAATACGTTTAAAAACCACATCCGTAGACTAGGTGTCATAAATTTGATGTGCATAACCCGTTAAACTCGGCTGAGTAGCTCCACCGCCTTCGGTGCAAAGAAACCAAAGATACCAAACGCAAAAGGAATAAACACGTGTTGAATTTCAATTCATGTTTTCTCATGTTTTGTTACTTTTCACAAGGCGGCTTTCAAAATTGATTGCATATTGTACACTCATCTTTTTCCCCTATACTATATGAGTTGTTGCTATAGGAATCAATGGAGAATGGAGCTACACGAATGATGTAGCCAATGAAGTCGGCAGCAAATCAACAAAAAGGAAACTCTTTCTTCATGAAACAAATACAGCAAAAAAGAGAAGCAGCCTGACTAACGGAATAGACTTTTCGTGAAATATATAGCTCATCGAATCAAGTCTTTTGTAGCACGAACCAAATAATCATTTGTAACTTTGTATTTCGCAGTGTCTATTTCAAAGGAAGCAATAGACTAACTTCCTAATGCTTTGTAACGGCCTTTTGTATGTATGTTCACGAGCTTCGAAATAGACTTTCTATAAGAGAAAAAAACATTGCAATTTAAAATAAAATCAACTAATAATTTACATTTCCGATGCACATAATACTTCTTTAGATAAACACTCTGTCACGAAGCATGGGTCTAAAAACCTCCTTCCAAACAAATAACAATCAATAGTAATAAAACATGATATCACTGATAGATTTAAAAAAAGGTTTGACTTGTGGTAAAGCTTGTGTTGTAGTCTTTTTTTTTAAATTATATTTTAGTGCAGCTCGAATCACCTCCAAGCCGAGTACAAGCATCCTCGCTTGAGCAGTTGAGCTCAAGCATGTCGAAGTTGATTGTGGCTCGATCTTTCAGCTACAAATATATAAAAATTTTGCGGATCAATATATCGTAGCAAGTTTGAAATGTAATTTTACACACATAAGAGACTTGCTAATACTAGACTGCAAGTAACTTATTACATGAATATTCAGTGTTCATTTGACTCGATCTGTTATCTGTTCATACAAACTCAGTGTTCATCTGACTCGATCTGTTATCTGTTCATAGCTAACTAAATCAGACTGCAAAACCTATCGGACTAAACGAATAAACTTCACAGATAATAACTGTTCATGTAGCAAATCCATTAGTCCCCAACATGTGACAGAATTCTTATAGATACAAAATAAGCCAGTTAGGCGGCATACAATGTCACAAAAAGAAATCATGAAGCTCATAATTTCTGTGAACAATAATCAGGAGCTATCAACCAGGTAAAAAAGAAAGTTAATCCTAACTACTTCAAGCTTAACCCGTATTTCCAAAAGGGGGTCTCATGCCGGTAGGTGTCTCTCAAGTAAAGGTAACAAAACATGTGCATAGGCATGACCCTGGTAAGTTCTACAAAATACAGATCTAGCATGAGTTAATTAGCCTATAATATTGGTTGTTCTGGCCACAAATCTTTTTCAGCCTGGGATTCCACGAAGTTGTCATTTAGCTTCATTTCTACAAGATCAAGTACTTTCACGCACTTTTCAGCCTTATCAAACCGTTCTTGTGCAGTCACAATCTCTGTCCGCCTCTCTTCCAGATCCATTTTTGCAGCTCTCTTAACCAAAGTAGTGTTTGCCTTCGTTTTTACAATTAAAGTTGACTTTTTTTGGGTGGCGTTCCTTTTCTGAATAGCTTCTAAGTGAGCTCGAAGCCACGCCACTTTCATGTTGGTTGCTTCTGCATCTAACACTTGCATTTCTATTTCTTCCATATCAGAAACGATGGTTGCAACATCATTAGTTTGAATTCGCTTGACAAGTTCACAAACAACCTCAAGAATAGATTCTCTCACAGAAGCTGTTTTGACTACACAATCAGACGCAATATCACCGTGGTTCTTGAAAATGGCTTCAAGGATTGGTGCATTGGTTTTCTTCACCTTGTAGCCTTGGACATGTGTCATGCTGTACAAAACCTTTCTGGGCACTCCTTGCTGTACAACATGGATTTCAGAAGGTTACCTCAGTAAAAGTGAGGGTTGTTCATATTTATGGCTAAAGACCAAAGTACTCGATTTCGGTTTGAATATGCTTATGACGGTCAAAATGAAATAGTTGGTTATAATGGAAATCGGTTGAACGAGTCAAACAGGTCAAAAGTCTCTCACAATATACTTAATATGCATTATCAAGTCGCTAATCATTTTATTTCAAAGATTAGATTTTTATTACAGCAATAAAGTGTTTGCAAAGTCAGACCAACCCGATCTGAAAACACCCCTTTTGACCCATTATACTAATGTGTTCAACAACAACAACAACATACCCAATCCCGTCAGAGCGGGATATGGATTAGACTTACGTGTCCTATAGTACGCAAATTTGGGCAAAAACCGTAAAACCGAACCGCAAACCACAACCATACTAGAATAGTTACCAGAAGCAAATGCAGTACCTGTTCATTATTTCTCTTGCGTTTTCCCGTCACTTCTGTTACAGATTTTGATGGCATTGGTGGATCATCGGATGAAACTTTTTTCTTTGCATCTTCACGTGTCCAAGAGTATGCAGATTTGGGCAAAACCGAACTGCAACCCGCAACCATACTAGAATAGTTACCAGAAGCAAATGGCAGTACCTGTTCGTTATTTCTCTTGCGTTTTCCTGTCACTTCTGTTACAGATTTTGATGGCATTGGTGGATCATCGGATGAAACTTTTTTCTTTCCATCTTCAGTGTGATGGCCTTGAAGGTTAACTCTATCCGTAGTTGCTTGTTCACAATGCGTCAGAGTCTGAACCGTATCTACGCTTTCCTCTAGACACTCAACTTTTATCTTATGAGCTGTATCTTTCCTCAAGTTGCTGGTCTCGCTTATAGACGGAATAGTTTCTTTAGCCTCCTGTAAAAATATGCGATTATAGCACATACGGAAATAATGATTAATATTATTTTCTAGAGGTAACGTTTACACAGGTGACAGACCACCCAAACATCAATCTTGTTTAGTTTATGCCAATTTAAAATAAAAAGGACCTGCGGATTTATAAAATGAGCAAAATGCGAATAGCATCAAAGCTTTCTCTACAATAGTTGTAAAAGACAAAAAGAAAATTGTTCTGCATGTATAGAAGTACACCAAGAACAACAAATATCTTAGTTAATTTTCTAATGCAGTTTTACAAACACGTGCAAACATATTGGAATAAACATAAAGAGAAATTCTCGAATCTTATACCATATCCAGGAGACGTGGTTGCAGTTTAGCAGCACAGTTCAGGAGAACTCTTTCCCCTAATTGCCAGCAAACAGGTGAATCAATCTGCAATAGTATCGGATGTGATTAGCGATGAATGAGGAACCTTCGTTAGTGAAGATGAGAAATATAATAATCATCTTATTGACCTTGTCTAAAGTAGTAATTATTAGAGCTTTAAGATCGTGCGCGAGCTCCCCACTTTCCACTATGATCATGGTCATAATTTTCTCCATCTCGAGCAAAGTATCAGAGGTATTGGAGCTAAAAAGGTCAAAAAAGAAAAGAGAAAACTCAGTTGAGCTTTACACAGGTGACAGACAACAAACATCCAGTCTTGTTATAGTTTATGCCAATTTAAAATAAAAAAGGACCTGTGGATTTATAAAATGAGCAAAATGCGAATAGCGTCAAAGATTCAAAGCTTTCTCTACAATAGTTGTAAAAGACAAAAAGGAAATTGTTCTGTATGTATAGAAGTACACCTAGAACAGCAAATATCTTAGTTAATTTTCTAATGCAGTTTTACAAACACCTGCAAACATTTTGAAATAAACATAAAGAGAAATTCTCGAATCTTATACCATATGCAGGAGACGTGGTTGCAGTTTAGCAGCACAGTTCAGGAGAACTCTTTCCCCTAATTGCCAACAAACAGGTGAATCAATCTGCAATAGTATCGGATGTGATTAGCGATGAATGAGGAACCTTCGTTAGTGAAGATGAGAAAATAATCATCTTATTGACCTTGTCTAGAGTAGTAATTATTAGAGCTTTAAGATCGAGCACGAGCTCCCCACTTTCCACTATGATCATGGTCATAATTTTCTCCATCTCGAGCAAAGTATCAGAGGTATTGGAGCTAAAAAGGTCAAAAAAGAAAAGAGAACACAGTTGAAGAATTTGAAATTAAAAAAAATAGAACAAGTCCTACAGCTGGCATAGAAATAGAGTTCTTACTCGGCAGAAGTTAAAAATTGCTTAAACAGACGAACTACTAGTCCTTCCACATGTAGGTCCAACATCATAGCCGGCAATCTGGCTTTCCTAAATATTTCGAGAACTTTAGTCATCTTACCACGGTATCCACCAGCTGCAGAAGATTGTTTCTCAAAGGACGTCACTAACAATTCAAAAAACTCCTGTCCACCACGACAATAGAAAGGCAGTTACTTAAGACCATTAGTACATTGTACTATGAAGATTCTCCACTAGTTAAGCCGAAAACTAGAAGTTTCATACCTTCATATGTTCGTGGCTGTAAGGGGCACTAGCCATCATTCTTATAATCTCGCAGATGCAACATACAACTGAAATGTTCACATTCACGTCAGGATGTCTCACAAGTTTTTCAGCAATCAGTGCCTGAATGATTGGATGCAGTACTTTAACCATCGCTTTGGATGGCGGTCGCTGCACCCTAGATAGAACTTTCTCCATTTCCTATCACATGTATACAAAAAGTTAGTTAAAAATAGTTACACGAATATGTCATAGAATAGCCATCTGCTCTCGCTTAAAAATGTTTTGGTATATTAAGTTTTGGAATGATCTAAATGGGTAACCATAAAAATGCATGAACCATGATTATACATTACTAATAAAGTAAATTACATAAATCGTCCATTTGGTTTGGCGAAAATTATGGAAATCATCCCTCATCGATACTATTTGCATAAATGGTCCCTGATTGAACTATATACTTTCACTTTCGGTTTCTTAAGGGGTAAGGGTACACTTGTAGCGCAAATATTGCAACTAGGGGTCATTTATGGATATAGTATTGACAAATGAAGATATTTGTAATTTCACCAAACCGTAAGGAACTAAGGACAGATTAGGCACTTCACTCTTAGTATATTTAACATTAAATTAGCACCGGTAATCTTTGCCCATATGCCTAAAACGTAATCAAGGTGCTTATCGGAGATGAGAGTTATGCTGTTTATCGACTTATTTATAGAGTTATCAAAGTGCTTATTTGAAACAATGCAATCTACTCTTATTGATAACTCCAACCGTTTTTGCTTATCTGCTTAATTAAGTTTGGTAATTACCAAAACGAAGATTATGGAGAAATCATATTGCTCTTTTGTGACATTTGCCCAACCATTAAATGTGGCAGCAAAATATGACTATAACTGAGAACCTTGTATACTGATGACTTTAAAATTCGACGAAACATGATTATACATCATCTATGTGGTTTGGCGAAAGTTATGGAAATCATATCTCATTGATACTTTTTGCATAAATGGTCCAGAATATAACCCGTCGTAAAGTAAACAGCACAACAAGGGGCCATTAATGACAATAGTATGGACGAATGACGATCTTTGTAGTTTCATCAAACCAAGAGGACGCTTTTTCTACTTTACTCAAAATGCTTATTTGAGATGAAAGTGATTGTAATTTTCCGATTAGTGAAATCCAAACTATTCGGCTTACCTACTTATTTGGGGGCAAAAGAAGCAAACCTACTTATTTGACATAAAATTAAGAGGATGTTTGAGATTATTCATTTTTTTCTCTTTATGCTGAAAAATAAGCACTTGAAGAATAAGTGTTCAAAATAGCTAATTTTGTAAACAAAAAATGTAACAATATTTACGACTACTTTCGGGGGTGCTTGTTTAAGCTTATTAGTGGGCTTATGAGCTTATCTGTTTTCGGCTTATATTTCACAAGCCAAAATTTTCCAGCTTATTTTCAAACTTAAGGGCTTATGCGTTATGCCCATAAGTTTCAAAATAAGTCGGGAAATTCGGCTTACGAAATATAAGCTGAAATCATATAAGCTCATAAACCCATAAATAAGCTTAAACAAACACTTTAAAAGAAGCACATTTCTACTTGCTTATTAAAAACTACTTATTTTACCTCAAGATAGGCAAAAGTAATTTATTTATTTTTTGGCTTAAAAATAAGCAATCCCAAACACCATCTAAATTTTGTACCCAGAAACTCCGTGTTTACTTTTTAAAAAAGTGATTATTTTACCTTAAAATAAGCCTGTCCTTAAATATGAGCAAATAAGCAGAAAAAATAAGCAAACCCTAACAAAAAGAAAAAGTGAAAGAAGGCTAACCATAAGAACACTGAGAATGTCAGGAGTGGAAGAAGAGAGATGAAAGAGCTTATTCCCAACATTCATGAGCTGAAATTGGAGCTTATTCTTATTATCGGCTGAATAACAAGACATTTTGGCTTCTTGAAAAGCTGACAGCAAATGTGATGCTTTATGTAGTCTCATGCACTCTACTTTTCAAAGGGGTGTTTGGTATAATTTTATAAATTTAAGATTACTAGTTGGATACCCGCGCATAGCAGCGGTGATAAATTTTTTTTGACCTAACTCTCCTCGTAATTCTCTACCCGCTAAGTGAATTCGTTTCACAACACTTCGAATGTATACATGTTATCCGTTGTATGTGTTTGTTTGGGTTTCCCGTAGCTTTCCCGCAACACCATATTAACATCACCATACTCGCATTTAAAAGACTCTCACAGTCTCTTACCGTCGAATTGCGAACAAAATGAGCTCAATATTGCAATGCTTCTGACATGCGTACAATTTTATAAAAAATGCTTCTGACATGCGTACAATTTTTAGATATATTTAAAAAACCTATTTCCAAAACGTACCCTGAACTTTAACCTATTTACGATTTTCTTTACCTAACAAACTTTATTGATCAAATATGAAGTGCATATCTATCGATTCATTCAGAAAAAAAATGTCACTAAAAAGCTCTTCGAATTGCGAACGAAACACGCACAATATTACAATGCTTCTGACATGCGTACGATTTTATAAAAAATGTTGAAGTTTAATATATATATTAAAAAAAACAATTTCCAAAACGCACCCTGAAGTATGTAATTTTAAAATATTTACATCTTTCTTTTACAAAACGCACCCTCATGTTTGCGCACCCTCAAGTTCGCTAAAAGTTACAAAACCGACATTCAACTTTTACCTATTTACGACTTTTTTATATAACAAACTTTATTTATCAAATATGTAACGTATATCTATCGATTCATTCGGAAAAAAAATGTCCCTAAAAAGAGCGTCGAATTGCGAACAAAACGAGCTCAATATTGCAATGATTCTGACATGCGTATGATTTTTTTAAAAATGTTGAAGTTTAACATATATTTTTAAAATATTTACGGAAATAGTCTTTTAGATTATTGGTTCGTTGAAAGGTGAGTCCCAACGACTGACAAATAGTAATTTACGTTATCGATCCGTTTCAAAAATAGTCTCGCGCGGGTTACGAATCTCGTTTTTACTTAAGGTGCAGTAAATTGTTATTTTAGCATTATATCAGATATTTTTTACTTAACTTACAACTAATTCATTTATTCAAAAACAAATTCAACAATAATTTGCATCTAACTTGCATTTTTTGAATCCATTATTTTTTTTCATTTTCTTCAAACAAACAAATTTTTATTTATTTTTAATAAATTATAAATTGTAAATTCAATATTTATAAAAATTTTAAATAAATAAATATATAAAAAACTATAATAAACAAAACACAAACAAACAAAACCTATTTTAACTTTTACACAAACGAACAAAAAGCGTCCTTCTTATCCACTCACAACGCACCACTGCACATAGGAGTAGCAATTCAGGACGTGTTCGGGTTGACAGGTTGGCGGTCAGAAAACCCCAACCTGAACTTGTCCCGTTTAAGGGTCAGCTATGTCAACCCTGAAATGTTTACACATAACCCAAACCTTACCCATTTAACCCGTATATATACTTGGCTTGGTGGGTTAAATAGATTACACGGGTTGATTAGCTAGGCGGGTTTCGGGTTGACTTATTTAACCCATTTTATATACAAATGTTGGCACATTACACTGGTTAAAATAGGTAAAACGGGTTTGTAGGTTGATCCATTTAACCCATATAACCCGTAATAATAAATTATAAATAATTTTTAATTTAAGAAAAAAATTCTTAAACGGGTTGGCAGGTCGACCCGCTTAATTTATTCTCATCCCGAACCTGACTTGTTTAATAAACAGTTAGATAAGTCGACCCAAAATCTATTTAGACTCAACCCGAACCTGTTAATTTTCATGTCAGTTTCATTTCGGGTCAGAAATTGCCACCCCTAAGTACACACTACAAAAATACACACACACACTACACACTCACACATACTCTGGACATATTATACATCGAAATTTTTTTTATAAAAAAACAAAAACAAACCAACGCTCTGTTGTTGGTAGAACAACGAGTTCCCCAACGAGCCCCAACCATGGCACAAAATGGTGCAGTAACGTGACCCTAACGAAGGCCACTTCAACATAACGTGCCTGGGGCTCTAATAAGTAGTATTTGATTTAATAAATTATGTACTTTTTTAAGTCTCTTATAAGTTACTAGCAGGGTATCCGTACGTTGCAGCGGCGAGTAATCTGTGACGATTAACCGGAGAAATAGATTATGGTTTACCGGTTTGTATCAGTTCCGACGGGTCCTCTCCGGTTCGTTTTCGGACGACTTTTATTGGCTAGCCGAATCGGTGACGACTCCGATTCCCGGTTGAGCCCGTTGGTCCGGTCCGGTTTTCAAACTATATGTACCATCAACTTGTTAGCATATAAATTGTATGATGCTTTATGTGTTTTATTAGTTTGTACAATGTGTATAATAAAAAGTACATGTTATTATACGCATTGTACAAACTAATAAAACACACAAAGCTTTATACAATTTATTTTCTAATACATATAGTTTTGAAAGCTCGACTGGGCCAACGGGTTCAACCGAGAACATGAGTGGTCACCGGTTCGGATAGCAAATAAAAGACGTCTGAAAACGAACCAGAGAGAAGTGGTTGTTAATTTGACGAATATAATTATTAAGTTTAAGGCTCTATAACGAGCCATTATATGTTCAAAATGGAGTTAGTGAGAATGAGATATCGAGGGTGGTTGGAATGGAGGGAAAAATGATTAAAATAAAGTTATGACTTGTGTTTGAAATTTCACTCTTAAATGGGCTGTTATGTTTTGCTTAGAAGAGTTATAACAACAAATTGATGACTCTTAAATGGCTATTATGTTTTGCATCAATAAATTATAACAGCAAATTAATGAGTCATTAACCAATATTGATTGCACCATTACACCATATGTTACAATATGAATGTGTATAAATTGAAGGCAATCTCAACAATTCCAAAGATACCACACATCAAAAACACACAAGAAATACGAGCTCCATTCATACGTTTTTCAGCAATCTTTTCGATCAGAAGCACACAGTTTTCTGTGATCTTTCAGGCAAGTTTGTCAAGTCCGGTTATACAACAGCTTTGAACGTTGTACCTTGGGAAACAGACGACGAATCTATTATAAGGGAATCGTGCTAAACACGAGCCTCGTGCCACGACCTTTTACTGTTTTCTTTATTTATCGTTCATAGTGCCTGACTTCTGCTTCTACCCATTCTATAAAAATGGGTGAACCGGGCCTGATCGGGGTTATTTTCCTTTTTTTCTCCGATTAATTACAGGGTACCCGCCGCTGCAACGCGCGGGTACCCTACTAGTTATGTATTAAAAAGTTATACAATATGTTTCTTTGTTTGTATGTTTAATTTTCATAATGTGTTAGTGCATTAAAAAGTTGTAAACTGTGTATAAATGTTTGTATGTTTAAAATTTCTAAGTTTGAAAGCATTTAATGCTCCAACATGCCTTATGTTTGGACATACATCATATTACAAGGTTTTGATTCTAAAACAATCCAGTCGTTGAAATTTACTAATGCTTATGTTTTAGAAGGTTTTCAAAGAGACACTTCACTTGTACAAATTTTGTTACCGAAAGACTTTGACTCAAACGAATTAGTATCATCTCCGAAACACAGACATCAGGAAGAAAACTGTTATCATGGTCAACGCAAACGACCTACTCAAGAATCATAAGGTTATTACTCCCTAGTAGTACTTTTTGTGTCACAAGTCGTCCCTGATGCGGATGTTGCAAAAGCAGAAGTTTTACAACCCTCTTAGGCATAGTACCTAATCGTTGTAGTGTAGTATAGGTAAGACTTGGAGGATTGATCGTTCTCTAGGGGAATAGTTTGGATAGGTTCGAATTGAATGTTCACTAGGGTCTAGAGGTTGAGAGAAGATTATTTTTGGGTTTTTTTTAAAGCAAGAAAAATCTCGGGTTTGAAAGTGGATTGATTAAACTAATTAACTACTCCTAATTCTATACTAATTGCAGAAAAGTAAAGGTGATGGAAAACTTGTATGGTTAAACAAATGTGTTTACCTAATCATGCACTACTCCCTAGCTAATCTCTCTCTTTTTATTGCCCGTCACCCTCGTTAATGTAATGCGTAAGTATTAAAAACTTAATTCGGAATCCACCCAAATGGCAAGGTAGTATGAAGACTATTGTTGGGCTTCCTCTAACCTAATCGCGTTTCTTTAGACGTATGCTAATTTAATATCTTATAGCTAGTTTTCTAAAGCCTAACGCCCACACCGTTAACAAGAAGCAATAATAAAAGGGATAATTAACTAGGTTTCATGCAATCATAAGCAAACACAATTTAAATTTAGCCAAGCATGTTAATTGAAAGCGAAGAACAATTAACCACATAGACATATCAAATGATTAAAAAGGATAAAGAACTTCACTTCAATTAAACATAGAGTTATGATGAGTACACAAGGGTTAAGAAACCCTAAAATTCGACCTAAGTGCCTGCTCTGAGGCGTACTTACGACTTCTGTTTGTTTCCCCAAAGTTTTCCACACAAGATCTAAAAAACAAGGGTTTTATATATAGAGTTTGAGTCATGACGTCGTCCTATACAAATCATGACGTCGTCAACCCGCAGAATCTTCTATGGGCTTCTCAGTGTCAGCTAATGTGACGTCGTCACCAAAATCTGTGACGTCGTCCCTTTGATACTTTGACGTAGTCAGGAGAAATCCTAACGACGTCTCCACGCACTGTGAGACTTTTCTTGATTAAATTTGTATAAAGTTGAAATCTTGTCTAGTTTCTTCCTAAATTGAGCCCAAGTCACGTGTATTTCCTCCAAATGCTAAAACAACAAAAAGAAATGATTAAGCACATAATTTGGGCATATTTGCATGATTTAGGGGGATCAGTAGCCCCGAAAAAGTGTATAAAATGACACCTCATTAAATACCTCTATACTTAGGATTTGCTTGTCCTCAAGCAAATGAGCTTTCTACCTAGTAAATAGCAATATCGGGGGCATTTAACCTACTTAATAAACATAATTTTTGGACAAAAACACTTATTAGACTGTAATTAAAAGCACAGAAATTATACACTAGAACTTCACATAAGTGTTTGGATTCTCTCTTTCTCTCGGGTGTATAATGAATTAACAATATTGGAAGGGAAAAAACTTTTACATGTATAGGCATATAGATTTATATAGGTGTAAAGGATCATACCTCCACAGCCATTACGTAAGCACCTAGGAATTACTATCAAAGAGGTCTTTCAAGGAGCTGTGATGTATAGGTGTAGGGTAAAGGAAAACACGATTGGGGGATATTTTGGGAATTTAACTAGTGGAAGTCAATCATTCACAAGAATACATGTATAAGGCGTTGCTAAGCCAAGACTCGACCACACTAGGACAAAGAATAACAAAGTCTTTCTGTAAGATTCACGAAAACTATGATCAGGTGGTCTTGGTGAGTCAAACCACATGATAGCCATTTTAGTGAGAGAGAGTAGTGAGATGGAAGATGAACTTGTGATTAGATGGAAAATGATGAAGGATAAATAATCAACACCAAAAAATGGGATCAAACCCCTTATGGAAGCCATATAGGGTAATATATAGCCATACGCTTAATTAGTATAATAGTGCCTATCTAGTCTTGCGTAAGTGACTATGATAAACTTTGGTATTCTATAATGTAGTTCACGTACAAAAGTGAATTCCCAACAATTCTTCCCTAGGGATATACAGAATTACTTACAATAATTCACCCCCATTAACAAGTTTCATATTGATAAAGAACAAAGAACTTCCTGAGCTTCATATGCTGATGACGTCTCTTGGTGTTTGACTTTCAAGATCTGCACTCCAACATGAATCATATTTGTAGATACTTTGTAGGAGAAAATGACTGAATAGGCACAAATAAGTAACCTCATACACTTTCAGGTAAGGAGAAGCTTCTGAATTAGCTTACCTAATTGGGCCTCATATACATGATTAGATGCTTTTAAGCTTCTCTAACTACTCGCAATGAATTAGCTTCCCTATTTCAGCACATCTTCTTTATTTATAAGCCTTCAAATGCATCCTACAATATAGCAATCATTTCTTGAGCAGTTTCAAAGCTTTCTACAAAACTTAGAATAATAGTGCACAAGCAGAATTGGTAGGATACCACATCAAATATTACTGCTCCCTTTAAGGAATAAGCTTAGTGATTGTCATCGTTCTGTTGAGGTAATCATTAACTGGATCAGCAACGGATCTTCTTCAGCTTGACTAATTCTTCTCACATGCTTCCCCTGGAATTTAATAATGCATACAAAAGTTCTAAGGTATCAATTCCCCATTTGTCTGAAGAAATGCACAAAAGCCATAGTTTAAAGTGCTGTTATTCCTTGCGGTTAGGACATTTGTCTTCCGGATGCCTACTTTAAAAAAATTCACGAAGATGCTCCATGTCAGCTTTCAAAGAACAAGAAGGGCAAAAGGCTCAAGGGTGAATTTCTCCTTTCCCCCTTGCTGGTTTTCGGACATGTCCGGAATCAGCAACACTTGGTCGTCTATTACTTGAGTATTGTGTGAGAATAACTTAGCATAGATCTAACCGTGAAAATCAATTGCTGATCGAATCTTACTCATAACTCTCTCTGGCTATCAATTTTACAACCGGTTTTGTAGGCTATTTGAAGTAACCGCTGATGATAGTAAACCAGATATACAAAACTTGAAATCTGAAGTGAATTTCTCGTTCTTGTGACTTAGTTGCGCTAATGTTGGAAGAACGGTGTAGACGAATTTGTGCTCATGTCATATCTCTAAGTTTCTCAATACGCACCAAAAGTATGAGACTTCATCAACTCTTGCGATTATCACATCGAATTAGCGTGTGACACTGTGTACTACAATGGTAACTCCTTTAAGTGATAGTTACCAGGTCATAACCATCCCACCCCTTGACTGCTGGAAACTAGATAAACCAAGTCTTCAACTTAATTAAGCTGGTGCAAGTTATCATTGAAAGTATGCATCCAGCCAAACCCTGGCTTCAGATAATAAGAAAAGCATACCACTTCAATCTCAAATAAGTAATACCCGATCAACTCCGTAGTCACTTAAAAAAATTAATTCCAAATCTAGCCTTTAAGTTTCATGATTCTTTTTTTTTCAATTTGATCCCGATCTCGTCACTTTGTCATTGTAAACCTCAAATGCAACCGATAAGCATTTAATCTCAAATGTATCCATTTAACTACTAAATATGGCAAAACAACATACCAAAGTGAAATCATTTAAAAAAAGCCAAAATTTAGTTTTTTATGTACAACGGTTAATCCATAAGCTGTTGTATGCCGATAAAATTCCGATAATGTGACCAACTTAACAGGTCCAAATATTTGTAAATTAACCCCAATCCTTAACAGTTAACAAGAAATATTCCACTGGTTTAATTATTGTAACGTACCAAACATTAATATCATACCAGATCCACGCTTATCACTTAAGACTCGGCCCAAGATAATGATGAGACCCAATCTGCCAAATTCATTATACCCGGTCCAATCTTTAACAATTGGGATAAAAGTCACAACTATCCTATTTGTTAGGTCATAAGTAAACCCTAATCACAAACTTTACACGCCTCCCATCACCTATTTTCTCCCACTCAGACAATAAACAACTCACTTCAATCTCCATACTTCTTATTACAGATGTAAAACTCAATAACCAAGACATAAAACTAGATCAACCCTTTACCCTTCATTTTTAGTTCAAGCGTATACACCTTTATCATTCAAAGAAGAAAGGAAACAGATTAAGGACCCTTATTTGATTTCATATGACCAGAAAATTTGTGTCTTCAGAAATTACTCAAAGCTTATCAAGGCCACAATCTCTCGGCTTCAAGATCATGAAAATGATCTCGGGTAGGTATTTATTTTGTGTTTGTGTGTCATTAAATCGAAACAAAGATGATTTATAACACAAGTGTTATAAGATCATCTTTTAATTCGTATATTAAATGGGTTTATTAACCTACAAGGATCAATGATGGTATTCATTTTCGTGTTTGGATCTTGAAAGATCTAAGATATTGTTGTATCACACGAAAAGACAAGGAAATTGAGACCATTTTTTTTGTTCGAGTAGATAAAGATGGGTCATGATGAGTTTGGATTTGTTGGTGATAACAATTATGACGATGGGTTTAGGTATAGATTTGGTGTTGGATTTGTTATGACGATGGGATTAGGTAGAGTTTATTGGATTTGTTGTTGGCTGATTGATGTTGTTGATGATGTGGTTTTGTTTGATATGGTATAATTTGGGTCTGTCCATTCATTCTCAGTTCTAACTTTTTTGTTTACTCAATGAGTTGACCGGGTCACTCGCGTAAATTCGAGTTGATTGTTTTGGGTTTAGATCGGTTGCGTTATGAATGGACTAGATCGGTTTCACACTGTGTGAAACTAGTTCTGGTTCCTACCCCCACCGCTGTTTTTCATTGGTGATGATTAATTGAACCAACTCGTTCGGTTCACAAAAATCAACTCGTTCGGTTCACATGTATTTTGACTCGTTCGGTTCGAGTTGATTTGAACTCGTTCGGTTCTCCGTGTATGATCACTCGTTCGGTCCTCATTTGATATATCTCGTTCGGTTCTCATAGATTTTGACTCGTTCGGTTCGAGTTGATTTGAACTCGTTCGGTTGTACTATACCCAAAAACATGGATCTGAGTTGTGCTATATCTCAAACATATGGAATAAAAAAAATTAGATAAGTCTCAAAAATAAGCTTGTGATTAAGACTAGAGAAAATAAAGTTATCAAGAGCTAAAGACTGTTAAGATAGAAGGGTGACATTTTTAGACAATAACTTGAATCAAAAAAATCGAAAGGACACTGTTATAAAAACGAAACTCAACAAAGAAGAATATGATATTTGTGACTAGACCGAACGGGACCATTAAAGATAAACCCGACCAAGAGTGTTTAGCCATGGCTCTGATAACCAATTGTAATATTCACGAAAACTATGATCACGGTAGGTCTGGCTTGAGTCAAACCACATGTTAGCCATTTTAGATGAGAGAGAGTTAGTAAGATGGAAGATTGAATTGTGATTTGATGGAAAATGATGGAGGATACAAAAATGACTCAACACCAAATAATGACTATATACTACCCTCTATGGAAGACATAGAGGGGTATATATAAGCCATGCTCTAAACTATACATAGTTGCTATTTAGTCCTCGCGTATGTGACAATGATAAACTATGGTAATTCTGTAATGTCGTCATGTAAAAGTGAATTCCAAACTCTTTCTTTTTCTTTTCTTGACACTATTTTGAACATAAACATAAACATAAGCAAAATGACAGCCCGTACATTTTTTTTACTTAATAACATAATACTAACTAATGACCCGAATTAGAAGGATCAATAAACATGGAGTATAATAAGCTCGTATGGGGTAATAATTTGACTTCTTCCTTATTTTTCCATAAAATAAAAACTACCATGAATCCCAATCGCCCCAAAACTGTATACACTAATAAAAGACACGACTTAGCAACCATGTACTTAAGCAAACAATTAAATGGGGTTTACAAATGTGATAACAATGATGTACTAAAAATGAGTACATACAAGGAAGGCTAAAGCGATTTGGGTGTAACATTTAGTGGGGTGTAAACAATGCTCTTCATTAATAATCCAGAATCCACCGGAAATTACAAGAACCGCGAAAATGATAGGCTCGTAAGGGTGTGCTAGGGGTATCTTGCACTAAAAATGAGTGGTAAGCAAGGGTGTGGGGTAGTTATATGATCGGGGTGACCATTATAACTATACAAAATACAGGCTAAAAACATGGGTTTATCCTAATGCCTCTTATCATTAGCAAATTCCTAATCCTTTGATGTAATTCACTGCGGTTCGGGATGCATCAACAAAACAAGTTCTAGGAATTTAATATACTACCAGTACACTATCATGAATTTTAAACGATTCCAATGCTCCAAAAAAGCGACCAAAACCGCACATGCTCGATCAAAATCCATGAACGAGAACTTGCGATTGCTTATTCCTTAAACTCTGAGCAAGCTCTAATGATTAAAATTATCTAAGCTCCACAGGATTTGGGTGCTTTTAATTCTAAAGATCTAAGGGCGAACCTCCATGTTTAGGGTTGGAATTTTTTCGAGTGTAGGTTTTGTGCTAGTAATATAACCTCCTATCCATGAAAGTGCTATTAATATTCAGTTTTTCAGCGGTATGTGCCATAAAAGGTTTAATTTGGGTCTAAATTACAGTTTCACTACGTGTTCAAGTATATTACTACATCTTTTAAACAATAGCTAAATGCATGGAAGGAATAGTTTGTAAGGCTTTATTTTCCCTACACTTATTTTGAACATTGTCCTCAATGTTCTATAAGTACCCAAAAAATGAATAAATGAAAAATAAGAAAAAGCAAAAGAAACTAATACTCTCCTGGTTTTGCTCAATATTAGAGAAGAAACAAGATAAATCGGCTAAATCGTCATCCAAGAACTTTCCACGTGAAAATCCTAAGAATTTCCGGGCTTCTCCTTATTAAATATAACCTGCAAATCAAAGACAATAAACAACTATACCAAGCGTAAAATTAACGGGTGAATGTTATACAACCCTAAAAATTATGAATTAAAATCATAAGAAAGCAATAAAGATAGAATGAGTGTACTTATATAATCGTAGCTTTCTACAAGAGTTAGGAAAATTACAAATTCTGGAAATTACACAAAAATAAATTTTCAAAAATTCAAAAAATGCGAATATTTTATTGCAGGCTGCGATTCGCGTCAGGATTAATCCTGGCCGTCGTCTCCTAGGGTCTTTTAAAAAATTTTTGCTTCATTTCTTGAAATTTTCTGCACGCAAAATCCTATTAGTTATTTCCTGAAAAAAAATTATGCATATGCCATAAAAAATGATTAGTGCAAATATATGACTCGAAACAAACACATGACATAAGACGCGAATTAAACTAAACTATTTAGTTTACATGTTTGAAATGGTTCTTATAAACCGGATATTTTCCCTTACACTTATTTGATGCAAAATACCTTTGATTCCAATTAAGACGAAGTTAAAGACAAAACAAAGCATGATAACATATAATTCAAACATATAAAAACAAACAATAAAGAATAAAAACACATGACACACCTAAAATGCAAGAATAAAAAGATTGAGTTGCCTCCCAATAAGCGCTTTTGTTTATTTAATGAGTCTTGTAGCTAGACTCGGAGTCACACTCCGTACGTGACTCCTCCTTCACTTGTCCTACTTTTCATCTTGATTAGGCATTGGATGGCTTTAGTCACACTTTCGTCTTGCTTATACTCGGGTCCTAAGTTCAAGCTATCCGAGTAATAAGTTTTCTCCTGGTCACTATCATCACTTTCTATAACGAAAGGTGGTTTGTTATCGGTTTTCAAGTCCTCTATATCTATATGTTTAAACCTTTCCATTTTCTAAGGCATCTTAAATGTAATTTTTTTGTTACCCTTTTCAAACATGATCATTCCTTTATCTTTATCATAAACAAGCCTAGACTCCTTCACAAACGGTTCTTCCTAATGCCTTCCTTCCAAGTTATGATTATGAATAGTGGTTTTTTTTTTTTTTATTTTTTTTTTTTTTATTTTTTATCTTTCAACATAACAAATAATATCCATAAGTGAAATTTCCCATAAAACTTTAATCTCTAAACGTTCTTACCAAATTGCAAATTTTTTTAGGATTTGATGGTTTTCTTCTTGAATCTAATCCTTCATTCATGATCCAATAATAATTGAGCCTAGACATTACATTAATTTGTGATTCTAAATCGATGTAAGCTTGTCTTTTAAGGAAGTGACCAATCATGCATGAAATTTTTATGTTATTCAAATTTCCTGTTCTTACTTTAGCATTTACCCAAGAAAGTCAAGGGTTTTAAAAGCTCTTTCGTAATATACCCTTAATACTTCTAAGTGTGGAAGGTGTCCAAAGATATTCTTAAATTGTCCTCTTCATCTTCAAATTCATTCTCTAACTAACTAATGAATCAACACTCCTATTATTCTCAAGCCGTAACTCAACTTCCGTTTTTTCTCAAGGTAAACGAGTTCATTCCTAAAGGCAAGGCTAGATGGATTCGCGTTTTCCATAATGAAGAATGGAATAGTTAAATGGAAATTACAAAACAAAAACACAATGAAAAGATAAACTACGAGAAAGCTAATGAAAAAAAAAATCTCACTTTATAGGAATCTTGTGAGCAGACCTAAGCTAGATAGAATTCGAAACCTAGACTATTCCCCAGCAACAGCGCTAAAAACTTAATGCGGGTTGATTGTAACACGGAATTTTTACAATCCCCTAGGCAGTGTACCTAATCGTTGTAGTGTAGTATAGGCAAGACCCAGAGGTTGTTATCGTTATCTAGGGGAATAGTTTGGGTAGGCTCGAATCAAATGTCACTAAGGTCTAAGGGTTGAGGGAAGATTATTTTTTGTTTTTATATTTTTTAGAAAGCAAGTAAAATCTCGGGTTTAAAGAAGGGTTTTTTTTAACTAATTATCGGCTATTCAATTTTAATCATAATTAACTATTATGGAAACTCGTATAGGTAAACAAACGTACTTACTTAATCATGCACTACTCCTTTGTTTTCTCTTCCTAATCCTATTGCCCATCACCCTTGTGATGTAATGTGTAAGTATTTTCTAATTCACAAACGAATTACATGAACCCACTTTCTATGCAATATTCCGTTAAGACAACGCACAAGTAAGGTAGTATGAAGACTATTACAAGGATCCTAAAAGTATATTGCACGCATTCAAACACTTAAAAGGTGATCAACCATATTAGGGCAAGGCAGTATGAAGACTATGCGAAGGTATCCTTTCTACAAAATCACGTTTCCCTAAACGTCTTCGCAATCAATAAAGAAGCTACTTTTCTAGAGCATAACGCGCACACCACCAACAAGAAGCAATAGTAAAAGGAATTACAACCTAAGTTTCATGCAATCATAAGCAAACAGTAATTAATTTAGCCTAACATGTTAATTGAAAGCGAAGAACAATTAATCAAACAATACATAGACATGTTGAAAGATTAAAGGGATGAAAGAAATTCACTTCAATAAAATATGGAGATATGATAGATACAATAGGGTTAAAAAAAACCCTAAAATTCAACCTAAAGCTGTATAAAATCGGTCTTCTAAGTTTCCTCACGAATTCCACTCTTTAAACACAAAAACTAGGGTTTGTATATATAGGAAAAAAATCGTGACGACGTCACTTGTTATTTGTAACGTCGTCAGCCCGCGAATCTTATTTGGGCTTCTTCTGAGTCGGTTAGTTTGACGGCGTCACAAAGAATCTTGACGTCGTCCCTTAAGTGCTCTGACTACATCACACGAAATGTTGACGTCGTCGCTGTAAACCAAATCTTGAGCACCTTCGAGTAAAGTTGCAATCTTGTCCCGTTTCTTCCCAAATTGAGTCCATTCTGTGTATTTTCCTCCCAATATCCACACCCTATAATAACAAACAAAAATAAACTTTTAAGCAGGTATAATGTTCAAAATTTCATTCTTTCATATTATAAACATCACTCTAAAAAATATTCTAAAATGAACTCACACATTCTAATACATTCTACCAACTTAATTATATAAAATTTTTCCATATTTATATTTATTTTATATCCAATTTGATATAACATTTATCTCTATAAATCAAACACTTACATTATGATTAAAATATACATAATTTATTTTCTTATAACATCAACTTAATACATCATTATTTCATGAAAAAAACACCTCTTAACTTACAATAAAAATCCCCCCAAATAAAATACCCACTAACAAAAATACATTTCCTCATAAAATTTTAATAACAAAAAAATAATTTAAAATAATATAAACTCTCATTCATAAACCCTGTGTGTGTGTGTGTGTGTGTGTGTTGTGTGAATAGTGAAGAACACAACACACAACTAACAATTAATCCACCATTCAATCCATGTAAATCACCACATATATTATAATATACTATAAATCAATTTATACATTTCAATCTATAGTAAATTGCGTTGGGTGTATTGCAAGTACTAAATACGCTACTTGGTGAACATATAGTAAAAGGCGGTCCTATTGTAGCTCTAAACCGGAAGATACATAGAAGTATTACTGTTTTTGACAAACAATTAAACTCCACGTACTCATCCAGGGGAAGATATGGACCGTATTCGTGCCCTCACACTCACCATAGACACAAAAGACAACAAAGATCCCAATACAAAGAATTTTTAGATGATAAAAGACTTCCGGACAATACGCCGTATTCAAGCTATATGGGAATAAAATATTCTGAAAGATATCAAATATGGTCCCTACTTCAAGAAACCCCAATACCCCGTATCTAATACATTGGATACGCCGTATCGACATCGACTCCAGACCTTATAAATAGAAAACTTAAAAATGATTTTTAAGTGTGCAAAATCATATTCTCGATACCTAAACCACAAAAGTCAATTTTCAGAGGAGAAAAAGAGAAGAGGTCTTACAACGCATTCCAATCCATAGGAGACAGTGTGTAATTTCTTATACTTTTGTAATCGTTCAGTTTTTGGTATCATTCTTTAACTCGATTAGTTTACCTTGGTTAAGCCATTACTCTTGTATTAATTATGATGTTTGAAGGCTAATCTTCAGGTATTCACCATTATTATGAAAATCTGAATGTTTGGTTTTGTTTATATCTCGATTGCTTAATTTATCGTATGCTTGTTTATGTTTATCAATTTATACTTGTTTATGTGCTTTAATATGCGACCTATCATTCAACTGGATCTAGTGATACGGACCAAGTAATCTAGATGCCGGGATAACTCTTCATATAGTGATTTATACATCTAGAATATAGGATCACAAATATTGTCCTTCTAAATCCGTGCTAAGGATACACTTTTAGCTTAACTAGTTAATCAGATATTGCCTTTGGTTTATTAAACAAGTTGACTAGCAGGTGAACCTAGATAATTCAACAAATAACGTTCTGATTCCATGGATTAGTTGGACAAGTGGACTACTATAGTATAAATCGCCGTTAAGCAGTAAGTGGGTAAAGTCTCTATGAGCTAGGGTTTAACAAGATCACCATTGCTTTAATCCCTAAGATAGATTATAATCAGCAAATAAGGATGCTTTATGCAAATGCTTTAATTGTGACAAAATTAACGTGTCTAGGTCTTAGGATGAAGTCCCGCCCAAGCCTAAGAATGATATGCCACCTCGAGATAAGTAATCATTGCACTGAATAAACAAACCAACTTCTAATCGGATTAATGATGGCTAATACAGTTTTCTATCATAAGGCTTGACCGCTCTTTTATCTTCTATTAATTTGCTTGCATGGGTTAAAGTGTCTTGAATTGATTGTTCACCACCAAACTCGTGCTAGTCTCTCAGGCTGAAACCCTCCTTTTACCTGTTAGAATTAGAATTAGAACTAACATAGGATTAGCATAGGTTTGACTTAGATTAGAATTAACTTAGATTAGATAACCAAAATATTAATAAATTGAGAGATTTGACCTCACTTCAAGTGTTCGACACTCTACTTACCACGAATCTACCACCGACCGGGTACACTGCCCGTTAAAGTGTTGTTTTGGTTAAGTCGGCAAAATATAAATTTAAAACTTGAATCATAAAAATATACACCACACAACGACACATCAATAAGTTCAAACACTAAAAATGCTAACACTAGAAATGTACCAAAAATACATTGTATTTGTATGTTTTCACTTATATTGTACAGGAAACGGATATCTAAGAAAGGGACAAAAATCAAAGCTAAAATGACAAAACCAAGCACGAGAACGAAAAGAGCGTGAAACAATAGTCAAAGTCAAAGCCAAGTCAACAAAAAGTCAAAGTCAAATCATGTCAAAGTCAACCCCAGAGTGTGGATTTGGAAAGAGCGTCGAAAACCGAACCCGAAAACTTAATTGCTAAAAAGTGGGCCCACCCGTACCCACCTAGTGGGCCCGGGCCAGCCCACTTACATATTAAACCTAGTGGGCCCGAAAACCTAATTGCTAAAAAGTGGGCCCACCCGTAAGAGTGAAGGGAAAAAATCAGAGCATGATTGCGTCTTTAGTGACTCCATGGATATTAAATAAGCCAACGATGCTAAGGACCCGATCAATGTGATCGTGAGCATCCTCGTCTTTGTTCCCGGAGAAAGTGTCTTCCCTCAGTTCGCGCATGAACTGACTCTTGATTTCGAAATTAACATTGCCTCCGATTTCGGGTTTAAGCATGCCTGGTACCTGGTTTTCTCGTGGCAATGCTAGATATTGCTCCATAGTGAGAGTATTGACGTCTACTCCAGCCATGGTTCCTGCAGATATAGAGTTTAGAAAAAGAAGAGAAAATATTCAAATTAATTCTAATTTTTAGCTCCCTGACAGCGGCGCCAAAAACTTGATGCGTAT
Organism: Tanacetum coccineum; assembly: GCA_026074375.1. Taxonomy (NCBI): domain Eukaryota; kingdom Viridiplantae; phylum Streptophyta; class Magnoliopsida; order Asterales; family Asteraceae; genus Tanacetum; species Tanacetum coccineum. Next base: position 24,236 of record BQNB010066616.1, read on the forward strand.
TTTATTTTAAAATATATTTTTATCAAGTTTTAAATTTATAAAACTTGATCTACCTTAACGGAAGCACTAACGAGCAGAGAACCGATCGTGGGTCAGTAATAGAATAGTCAATCTGGAGGTCGTCCTAAAGAGCTAAGTTGTAATTAGTTTTAAATTTGAAATGTCACCCGACGTCCATTTTTTGTTTTGAAAATGGTTTTTTTGATTTATAATTTGAAATAAATAATAACAATACTAATAAAATAAATAACTGAAAAGTAAAAGGTTAGGAGATATCAAGAGAGAAACGTGTAACCTAATTACTTATTACTATTGATTATGAGACAAATTTCCTGTGCAATGTCACAAACTATGGGTTCTACTGGTTTCTAATGTCGATAGACTTGAATGTGCATATAAAGTCAGATTCCTATACTCCCATGCATATTCCAAATCAGTCCCGAATCATCTTGGGGAGGTAGGTTATCCAGGTGCTGATAGTAATTAATCCCAACTATTTCCTAAAACATATCTAATAACCTGTAAGATTATTAAACCCTCTCTGAAAGAGTTTCTTGTGCTTTTGTAAGTATCGAGTGATTTGTGCGGTGAGCCGTGTCTCAGTTTCCTATCAATAGGTAAAGAGTAGTGATCCTCCTAGTACCCATTGGACCCATTCATGACAAAGGGAATATATTTTATGGGGCATAGCTTAGGTCCAAACCACTCATACTACCAAAACCCAAGGGTACACGATAGTCAAGGAATATCTAATGAAACCATAATTTAACAGGAAACAATCATAACAAAAGTAAATTCATAACTAGGCTAGCACTTTAAGTGCTTAGCCACTCATAGTAACGGAAACACAGTAAGAGATAGAAGAAATCATATATTGAAAACTCATAATTCTTACAGGATTCGTAATTTAAACGATTAAATACAAAAAGTAAGTAAAGTGTGATCTCCCTTGGACTCCAAGTGGAATTCTTTGAAGGTTGGAAGCCTTTGTCGCCTCTCTAATTGGCCGTGGAGGAAGTAATGTCGGAATAGCTTGAATGAGGCCTCTATTTATAGTTATCGTACCTGTTACGGCGTAACCAATAAAGGTATCATTTCACTTCCATACAAATGGTTTGATCAATGTTAAGAAACCATGAGAAAAGAGATAGAAGAATGGAAGAATTTTAGAGAGAGAAACTAGAGAGGAAAAATGATGGTTGATTACCTTGTGAAAAATACAAATGAGACCATGGGATGGAGAGGGGTATTTATAGTTTCTTACTAACCTAGGGTGACCCCTAGGTGTAGGGTTGTTGGGCCGGCTCGGGTTTTGGGCTTTAGCCCGTAACGTATACAATTTTAGATTAAATCAGTGCGCGACTCCCTGTCTAGCCAATTACAACGACTCAATAATCTAAAGACTGAAGATTTTCTTGTTTGAATTAATATTTTAAGGCTAACATCTCCCCCGAAGCGAGGTCTTTGAATCTTAACTTACCTTCGGACTTATCTGAGATGCTTTGTCGTTTAGATCTTTGAGTCTTTGTTTTGGTCTTTTATCTTGTTTGTTGGCTTTGTTCTATTCGATGCTTTGCTGATATTTGATCTTGAGCCTATTGTCATTTGTTCTTTCGACTTTGTCTTATTGTTCAAGATCTTTAAAAGTTCTTTTTATCTTGTTTGTCTTTAACGTCTTTGCACCTTGCGATCTTGTTGTCTTGACCAACATGCTTCATACTTTGCATCCTCTTGAAAGCTTGCGAACAATCTCTTGATAGACTTTAATATCTTTGAGGAAGATCTGTATATCAGAGTTTGTGCGAAAGTTTTTGTCTTTAATTCTTGAGCTTTATGTTCTTGAATTTGATGCCTTTATAGAATGTCTTTGTAGATTAAGCATGAGCAGGTGGTTGGTAGTGATTTTCGACTTTAGCAGGAATGGGTACTGAATTCACCATCTCCTATCTTTTATGTATCCTGAAATTAAAACAGTTAGCAATAAGCGTGGTGGTTTCACGAATATGGCTTGGTCATTCGGCCGATTTGGTTTAGATTAACCTTCGCGTTCTGTTAGGACCGTCTTTATAATATAAATATTGTACCTGTGATCAGGTAGATTCAAAGAATCTCCTTGACAGGGTTTCCAGCTCAAAGCGTAGGGTCTTCTAACACAGATGTAATAGATTTACCATGCTTGCTTGTTCTCATTACCAGAAGGTCTCAAAGCAGACAACACCTGGTAAGAGTGAATCAGATAGTTACTATCTTTCTGATTAGGCCTGTCAAATTCATTTCCTGGGGAACAAGTTTTTGATTCACATTGATCGCTAGCATCGTTTCTTTCCAGTTGACACAAGCTTGATTCATATAGAATCTTGCAAGTCACCTACCAGGAGCTTGTTTGATGCTGGCTCAAGCAGGATTTCCATTCGTCATTGTGAATACTAAAGAGTATCACTCTGAATGTTCTGGCAAAATTACAAGGATAATGCGTAGGACTCTTGTTAACAGCTTGTGAACTTAATGATGTTCAATAAGTGTTTGTCATGGAATGTGTCCTAATGAGATTTATTGATGGATCTCTTGGGGGTGGACTTAGACTTCGATTTATGTGCATTTTGGTTTTTAGTAATTCGGAGGACTGGAGCAGACTGCCTACTATTTATATTAACTAATCGGACGTGATGAAAGTCAATAGAATTGTGTGTTTGTGTATCTCCGTGACAAAATGAGACAGTTTCTTTTGAGAGAAACCCGAATGGCTCGGGAAGGGTTTGTGCATTGATCACTGGGTCCATGATGTCGTCTTCAATGTCAGCAATCAACATTATGTTCTGACAGCATATGTATTTGACCCGGTGTTTTCTGCTAAGTTGTGTGAAGGGCTTTTTCTTTTTACCCTTTTATCCGAGACATTTGTGTTTTCATTCTTCATCCCCTTCAATGCTTCACATAGACGTTCATTACTTAACACCTTATTTGATAGTTTCCAGTGTTACTCTGTCTTACTCAGCCATTTTTCCCTTTTTACACATTCTTCTCCAATCATTATAAGGACTTAGCTCTATTTTTTTTCTTAAAACCCATGAAGTGTCCTTGGTAGATTCCCTCGGTGTCTGGTTGGATCATAGGACAAATACCTAACCTTACCACCTTATGACTTCAGAATCGTCGTGAAATTAAGATGTTGTTGGGTATAAGATCGAACGTAAAAACTGTTTCCGAATAGCACTTTGAGGTCTTCTTAGATCACATTTTAATTACGATTTCTCCCTCTATTTTTAAATTCTAAGTCACTTAGTTTTTTGAAATTTTGTGTATTAAAATTTTTCTTGAAAATGGCCAGGGGAAAAAATGTTTTGAAGTTCTAGAATGAATTATTTGGAACTGTTTCATCTTGCTCCCCTTGTGAATTTTACATATGTTGACACCACTAAAAATGATACAAGTTGTAATATGATATAAAATTGAGGTTGAACCTTAGTCATCTTTATAACTATCATTTCTATTGAATTTGTCATTATTTTTTGTTGTTATTAAGAGACTTTTTTAGGAGTGGTTTGAATACATAAGATATGGTCGTGATATGATGTATCTCAAACTCGTTAAAATCTGTTTTTCAAAAAACTCCCTCCTTGAAAGATGTGAGTGTTGAAACAAACAATTTTGAAAGATTATGAATCGTCAGGAGAAATTCTTGAAATCATTATGTTCAACATTTTGAAAACATCATTGTTAGAAGACTTCTTCTCCACTCTTTTTAAGGGTAAGTGCACTTGATACGTACACTTTCTTTTTGTTGAGGCTTAAAACTTTGAATGTCTGGTAAGAATAGCTCAAGACCGAGAAAAGTTAAATTTCTCGTTGTTAGGATAAGTTATCTTTATAGATAAACTTTCCTTTCTTTGAAGTCTGGGTTATGTACTGATATTACTGCACAGAAAGCCATTAGAAAAATTAGAAAGACATGTTTTGAAGCTATTTTGAAACTCCTGTTCGAACTTCATTTACACGCCCGTTTATAGTGTTTCGTAGTTAATCAAACATTTCTAGGTTCGTAAATGTTATTGATTCCAAGAGACATGTCGAGAAGAATATTTTTTGAAACATTTTTTGATTTTTGATTTTGTATTTTCTTTTTGAAATTTTATATTTTTGTATTTTTCTTTTTTCAAAAATATGTACATGTTGATGTTTGATGAGGTATCAAGCAGATTCATTTGTCAGAACCTCCAGTTTTGCTGGAGTCAAACATCTCATACCAATTCGTCTGACGAGATATTGAAACCTTTCTTCGGGAAGGGCTTTAGTAAACATGTCAGCCAATTGGTATTCAGTCCTGACAAAGTACAATTCAATTATACCATTTTCAACCTGTTCTTTGATGAAAATGATATCGGTTAATGGATATGCTTGGTACATGATGTGCTGCTCGGGGGTTGCCTGATTATTGCTATGGTCTGACTGAGAGTCATAAAGACAACGGTATTTTGTGTAGTTGACGCCTTAATCTTGAAGCTGTTTGTCAGCATCCACATTACTTGAGCACAACTTGCAGATAACGTTACGTTATTCTGGGCCTTTGCGGGATGACATTGTTAGTACAATCTTGCTTTCTTTTGGAAATCCAGCTGACTATCTTATCACCATAGGAACTGTATTCCTCAGAGTGCTTTTAGCGAGTTTATCAATGCATTCGACTATTGTCAGCATCTGAAAAAGGCTAGTTAGTTAGTTTAAAGCTCAGAAATCCTCCCCGAGGCATACCAGAGTCCATGTTAATGGTACATCTTAAGTATCAAAAGATCATTTTAACCTCCCTTTGAGTGTGTTTTTCAGTCGGTCTTGCTTGATACCTTGCTCATATAAACATACTGCTTGCACTATATCTGGTCTACTAGATGTCAGATACATGAGTGACCCGATATTGTTTACGGTAGTCTAGTTGTTGGTCTACGGGTTCAACCACTAAGTCTGCATCTGATTTAGGTTTCGTAGCCATTGGTTTGTACCATTGCTTTTGTCCTTTTTCCAGACCATGTTTTTTCAGATCTCTAAAGTATATTTGGTCTGATTGATAAAAATTACAGCTGTGGGGATTGGTGCGATCCGAAGTCTAAAAAGATTTCATTTCCCCCATTTAAGGACATCTCAAATTCTAACGTGGCATTAATTTTTCAAAACGTTTTGAAGATTTAGGGTTTGTGGAACCAAAAATAATGTCATCATCATAAATTTGCACCAGTAGAATATCCTCCCCGTATTTTATCGTGAATAGGGTCGGGTCAATGATACCTTTAGTAAAACCTTTGGAAATCAGGAATTTTGAGAGTTCATCATACCAGGCTCTCGGAGCTTGTTTTAATCCATATAGAGCTTTCCTTAGACGGTAAACTTTTTCTGGATGATCAGGATCAACGAATCCTTCTGGTTGTGCAACACAAACCTCCTCCTTCAATAGACCATTAAGAAATGCCGTTTTTACGTCCATCTGATAGATTAGAAAAAACTTGTGTGCAGCATATGCGACAAAAATCCTGACAGCCTCCAAGCGAGAACACTGAGCAAATGATTCTTTCACAATCAATACCCTCATTCTGGCATAACCATTTGCTAAAGTCATGCTTTGTTGTGAATTACTGTTTGGTCTTCATCCTTTTTGTTTTTCCATACCACTTTAGCTTGGATTAAGTTCTTGTCCAAAGGTTTGTCAACGGAGTTCACAGACTTGTGTTCTGTCAAACTGATGGAAAGTATCTTCTGCATATGCTTCCTATCCATGCAGACATCTACCTTGCTTCTTAATGTTTTTCGGTTCAAGAATACTCACGGTGAGTGCGAACTTACACCATTTCAGGATCTGTTGCAAGTTGTGTCTTGTTTGCATGCTGGGATTGGATTGCACGAACTTGAGTTAATGGAGTGATCTTTTGTCCATCGGGTATTCGGAATTTTGAGGTTGATTGAAGTTATGCACCATTTGGAATTTCCAATATTGAAAATTGTGATGGAGAATCAGCATTTTCTTTCTACCGGTGTACCATAATGGATTGTAAATTCTGCTGATTATCGTTGTTTTCCTCAGCATGAACATTTGTTGGATTTGATGGTTCTGTTGTAGGGTGAATATTCGTTGAAGGTTGTGTGTCTTATTGAGCAGAATTATCGGTGGGAGTAGAAGACTTGTTGACACGAGTAAGTACCTCTTGAAAAATTCATCGTATAGTAAGGACCGAAAAGAAGATCCAACTACTGTTGTCGATGGAAACATTGTAATCTGCTGAAGGATGAAACAGAGTTTGTAGTTCTGGTGCGGGGACATTCTGACATTCCATTACCTATTTCATTGCCTATGGTACCTTTGACTGTATCATCTCCTGTAGCTACACCCGCTACAGCTGAGACTGAGGGATTTCTGACTAAGCTAGGAGCTCAAGTCGAGATGCAGGGGGGATTGATTAGTGATCATGCAGTATGATTAGAGGAGTTATCGCTTGCTCTGTTTGAGTGGTATGATAGGGACATAGGAGAGTTATTCACTAGGTCGGGGCGGTTACGGAGGAGATTTTCTACCAGAGGTACCGGTTTAGGATTTTGGAGTACGAGCAAGAAAGGGTCGCAGTGACATTGGTATGTGCTTAATTACACATACCTTTTACCTTTAAAAACGAGCTAAAATAACCAAAAACGGACTTAAAATGCCAAATATACGCTTGTTTTGCTAATTGTATTGTGCAGGAACGGATAACTAAGAAAAGGACGAAAAACAAAGCCAAAACGACAAAACCGGACTCGGAATGGAAAAGACTGTGAAAGACAAAGCCAAATCGAAGCCGAAAAGTCAATCAAGTCAAAAAGTCAACAGAAAAGTCAACTGGTCAAAGTCAAAGTCAACCCCGACAAATCCAAAAGTCAACATGTGAAGAAATATAAGTTTGAGGGTTAAAATTGCCAAACCCTAAACTTGTATTTATAAGAAGAAAAGAGAAAAATAAAGGCAAGGGTGCAAACTGCCATTTGAGCAAAGATATACCACAAGGGCCAAAGCTGCCAAAGTCCCTAACTATTAACCACCAAGGACGAGTATTGCAAAGAGTTATATAACTCTTGGGGACTTGTTTTGCCAAGTCCCCAAAAGTTTTAAACACCAAGGACCATGGATGCAATCAAGCATAACACCATCAAGGACTAACTTTGCCAAAACTCCAAACCCACACTCTGTTATAACTCGAACAACTTTTCCCGCCCTTGTCTTCCCCCCAAAACCAAACTCACGGGATTACAAGCCCATTTTTACCCTGCGTTTCTTCTCCACCACCATGGGTACTCACCTCCCCCCTCCTCCACTAACTTTCCCAGCTGTGAGATTGCCAAGTTGGCAATCCCACGTCTCCCAAAGCTTATTTCGACGACCAAGATTGATTTTTGAAGAATTGAAGGGCTAGGATTTGTTTGCTTTCCCCCTCTCACACAACAAACACAAAGACTCAGTATAAAAGAAGAAGAAGACAGAAGAAAAGTTAGTTAGTTTTTAGTTTAATTTTCAGCTTGTAATTTTCGTTATTTTTAAGCATTTTCTCTTAAAATTTTAAATTCAGCTTTAGTCACTTGTACCTTTGTTATTTCAATTTGTACTTTATATTTAGAGTAATAACATTCAGTTTTCGAGTTTCAATTGCTTTTGATTTCCATTTTAAGCTGTCTTCACCTAAATAAGCTCTCAATAAGCTCTTTTGAGCTTATTCCTGTTCATAAGCTCAAATTTAGTCAAAAATTTGTTTTAAGTCTTTCATTTACTCATTTTATTTATCTCACATCAAAACATGGACATTTGAGTACATTGAATAAGAGGGTATATATACGCCTACTATCCTATATTGACGTTTCTAGTCCTTGCGTATCTAACAAATATTAATCTAATGTAATTCCGTATAAGTCAACATATTTTAAGGCTAACAATCTTCCCCCAATATATGGACATACGGAATTACTTACAAAGTTCCTAAAAGTACAGTGATAAAAACCCCAATATTTAATATAATTGAGCATCAGGTGCTTCCAAAGCTGAAGATGATGTCTTTGTCTTCTAGTCTTGATACTTGTACTCCAGATTGGATCTTTTGTGTCTTGACTTGTGCTGGAACCATTGTAGTATGCATGAGTTGGATTAACTTCTCCCTAATTCATGCAGCATGTCTTGAAAATCTTTCTTCATAGACTCCTTTTTGACGAAGTTTCTGAATCAGCTTCCCCCTAAACCAACATCAGTGTCTTAAGCAAATTCTGAAAATTTGATGTGGCTCGAACGATCTTCTATCATTGACATTTAAAGTTCACAGCAAAACTTTATAGAAGAATCATCCAATACCCGAGGTACATAATTTATCCCTTTTAACGAAGTAGAAACCGTAGCACCAAAATCAATTAAGACCCGAAAATGCACTTTTCTTTCTCCAGGATAGTGCTGATGTGAATTGCTACATCAAAGTCAACTAAGTCCTGAGTGAGAGCAATTTATCCCTTTAAGGAAACATCCTTCACATGTGTACATCTTACATCAACTAATACTGCTTCTATACTGTATCATGACATTTGGTCTTGGTGAATATCTGTTTGGGGAAACATGCAAGAGATGAGTAACAATTCTTCTCATGTATGCAGAATACTTCACAAACCCATACTAAGTAAAGTAGTATAAACTACTTCCCCCTGGAAGTTGACATGATTACATCAAAGTATACGTTTTCCCCCATGATGGTTTCGAACTCTCAAAAGCATCATTGACGTGTACGACCATATACTCGAGAAGTTCTTGTCTTAAGCAAACATCTTGAAAAATTATGAATGACATTGAAGGATTTTGAAATATTTTGCTTAGACTGTGAAGTACCATTGACGTTTTTGTAGCTTCAAATATCCCGTGAGAATTGCTGATTACATCTAAACCTTATACCCTATGGCTAACTTACCAACCTCGTATTCTGTCGGCTATTGATGTGATCACTTAGTGAAGTAAACCTGATATACCAAACTTGAAAATGAAGTAACATCCGCCGAATTTGTTACTTAAGCTTGCACTGTTGTTGATTGGAGAACGGTGCAGAAGAAAATCTCTAAGTACCCTATACCCAACATCAAAAGTATAAGAAGTACAACACCTCTTGAAATTATCCACATCGTCTTCTGCGTGTGACACTGAGTACTACAATGTAACTCCTTTAAGTTATAGTTATCCATGTCTTCAACCAACTACCCCTTGACTGCTGGAAACTAGATAATTCAAGTCTTAATCATAACCGTATATGTATAAGCAAGTCATCAATCGATAGAGGGATTAAAGAAAAGGGGCAGAATATAGAAGGAAGACTCGATGATGAAATAAGTAGACGCCTTCGTGAAACCCACTTCAATCTCAAATAAAGGATACCAAATAAACTTTGTGATCACTTGTCATCGTAGTCCGAATCTTTAGCCGTTTTGACGTTTTAGTGAATCTTATTAGGATCGTTTTAGGTTTAAGTGTTGTGTATTGCTTTGGTGTTTGGTGTTCTGTTTGATAGGATTACAGGTTGAAATTTGTCAAGTTGAAAATTTAGACGAAAAGTCCAAGAGTCCAAAAGTACACAACTCGCTACCTTGTAACTCGTTGGGTAGAGAACTAACAACTCGCTATCAAGAAAGAAAAATGGCAGAGTTTCAATCCTCAACTCGCTAAAAACAATCTTCAACAAACCTGTAACTCGCTATAAGCAACTCGCTAGAAGAGAGTTGATAACTCATTATGTAGAAAGAAAATAAGCCGAGTTTCACTCCTCAAGTCGCCAATAGAAAAATCTTCAATAAACCTATAACTCGCTATTGGTAACTCGCTACCTTCAACTCGCTGAAGATAACTCGCTATGACGAAGGTTGCATAACTCGCTAGCAAGAAACAAATTTTACATGGTAACGTTCCTTAAGTCGCTAAAAAATAATCTTCAATAACCTGTAACTCGCTAACATTAACTCGCTAAGAAGAGATGTTAACTCGCTGACTTTACGAGACGGTAACTCACTGGATCAACTCGCTACCTGCACAAGGAGACAAGTCGCTGACAGAGTTGGCCACCAACTCTCTGACACAGTGTATGAATCTGACAACTCGCTGACACAGTGTACCGCAACTCGCTAGGAAGATCTTCAAAAAGACCAGTAACTCGCTTTTTCATCAAAAAACGTCTAAAAATCACCATACGTTGATGAAATAAGATGAAGGACTTCAATTTAAGCTACTAGAGCT
>BQNB010066617.1:18010-34495 GCA_026074375.1 Tanacetum coccineum
AAACGTTTTAAAAATGTTTCTAATACATTATTAATGGGACCTAATGAAACTCTGATATTTATAAAAATCATCGAATGGTTGACTTTTCAAAACATCTCACTTAGAGTCATTTTCTATAACTTGTACTTTGTGCCTTGAAGTCGCACCCCATTGTTACCATTTCGCTACCTACGATTTTGGGGGTGTTACATATGGTATCAGAGCTCAGGTCATAGAGAACTAGGTCGTTTTCAAAACCTAGACTATGACCATATTTTTCAAAATATAGAGTTTTTCCTTGTTTTATCCGATATCCGCGCTTGCTTGCTCCCAGGTAACTTATATGCTCTCTTTTGCCTCTTTACTACTATTACATGGGTAACGAGTATTTAATACTAGACTATGATTTCATTCTCTTACATCTATCATATGACGTCTTACTATTTACCTTATATCGGTCTGTTATATAAATATTGATCACTCTGATTTTTCGCGTACTTTTTGATTTCTCATTTACTCTCTCGAACACCAATACTAGTTACTTTACCATTCGACTCCGAGTTGGAACACTCTTCTTATAATTTTGAATCGCATATGTTGTTTCGTAATCCATCGTTTTGAAGGCTTCCAGTTGATGGGAGTACGAAAATTAACTTGTCACCTCATACGTGTCACCTTAGAGAACCTACCTTTAGAACATGACTTTTTACGTTCATTTTGTTGATTGAATAATTCTTTACGTTCATTTTCTTTGACTGCTTCTGCGTTCATCGTTCGGATATTCTTTATACTTGTTATGACCTATCCCTTTAGAAACAATCTTGATGTCAACCTATAAACCATTTTTTTTGTTACCCTATGAGTTATTCAGTTTACTTTATTGTCTATTAAGTTAGTAATAAAACTATTGGATACATTTTCATACATCACACTATTTTGACGAAAATGAGCATTGCATCGTTGGCCCTCAAATATACATAGCCTAATCACCTATGTATATTTGGTGCATAGAACATATACCTATGCACTTCGGGATTCGACCATTGTCCTGCTGAGAGTAGTCACCTTAAAACCTACACCTCTTCATCAACACAATTCCGGAAGAAATATCCGCATCTTTTCACTAAACCCGTACCTTCGTCAAGTGTCGCGACTTGAGCCTTGAGGACAAGGCTCTTCTAACCGGAGGAGACTGTAATATTTCGTATTTTTAGGTCATTTTATGACGTCATTAATTTCGTCATTATTTCACTTATTTATTTTTTAGTCTCGTGCGGTGTACTTTTAATTCTTATTTCATTTTTAAATCGGGGTGTAAGCTAAAAATCTCAAACATTTAACGTAAAGAACACCTTAACAAATTAAATTTTACTCAAGAATGCGTTATATTATTTTACGAAGTAATAATTAACTTTTTATATTTATTTTTATTGGTTACATAAATTGGTTACGTTTCGCAATTAAATACATTTAGACATACCCGGAAGCACCAAAACTTTTCTACGCTTCAACAAATACCCATGTTTATATCCAATGCTCAAAGTTTTTATAAAAGAATTGTTTGACAAAAATTTCTGGGAATTTTTTTTTTCAAATAGGGGGTGGCCCCCTTGAATCATAAAGGGCGGCCCCCTTAATTTTAAAGGGACGCCAGTACTTTTTAGGGGATCACACCCCTCACTGACAATTGTTTTTTCTTTTCTTTGTGTCTAGGTTTCTAATTTTTACACACAAAAATATAATGATTATGAAAAGTTATAAATAATTTCTACTAATTCTCTATTTAAATGCTTACTCTATTATACTTATAGTGTCCCAATCTATTATTTTCGAAAATAGTCTTCTCACAAAACTTGGAGCACATATCAAAATCAAGTTTCATTTATTGTTGTGATTGAAAAAATATTTTTTCAAATATGATTATGTTATCATACTTGTTGTCAAAAGTATATAATCTAATATAGATTTTTCGACAATCTTGGTTGAAAGAATTAAATCAAGGAGCAATTGGTTTATTTCTTTAGGTTTTGCCATGTCTTATGTGTCGAAATAATCGCTACTCCACATTTGTCCGCATTAGGCACACACTAGTAATTGGCATATAAGTTGAGTTCATTCTTAACTTAGCCCTCTTGAAGAGAAATTCTTTTATGCATCATATATTGTTACTATCTTATATATCACTCTTCATTTTTTTGGTATCATTACATATATGAGTTTATGATAAATTATGTGAAATAAGTTTTGTCCTACATCGTGTATGTATAATTATATATATATTTATTTATATTATATATAATATTATATATATAATGTTGAATGGCATAAATGATATGTGCTAAAAAACTTTAATTGCCATAAAGGATGGATTTGCTGCCCAAACTAACCACCAAAACTGAACCTCACACAAGAATTTTTAGAATATCGAATTTTGGAAAATCTGGGGTAATCCCAGTAGGCGTCCCCCTTAATTCTAAAGGGACGGACCCTTTAAATAATTAGGGGACCTAGCCCTTTATATTAAGGGGACAGGCCTAGGTCTAACAGGGGGAAAACAGTAATTTTTCTTTTCTTTTTAACAAACCACCCTCTTGACTTAGCTATGGTTTTCCTAATTTCACAAATTATTCTTGGAGTAATCCTTTGAATGTTTCCATTTATCCTATTTAAACCTTTCCTTCTTACTTTAAATACACCTCATTCTTCATCCATCAGAAATCATCCCCACCAATGACTCTACTTGAACAAACCCAACATCTAAAACACATCAAAGGGTTGCCAAAATGAGTGTGAAACCATTTGGAGAAGAAACCAATCCTTTGCAACACATCTATGGGCTCACAATACAACTTCACCAATACCCAAACCACTCACTCCTCATCATGAACCATCTCAAGAAAGAATCACCCAATAAGCATTTCCAAATCATTACAACTTAAGGGACACTCACTACTTCACCACAAGTTGTCTCTCATCCTCCACTTTCCCAATATCACCCATCAACTTCACATTTTGCTCAAAGCTCCACCTCGAAGTAACAACCAAAACAACACAAACACATCTATCTCCAAGTAGAGAGTAAGCACCATAGTGTTGACATTATATTCAACTTCAAGACCTATCAAACCTCTTAGCCATGCATCTATCTCAACAACAAAACAACATTTCCTCATCACCTTACTCTCCAAACCTACCACACACCATCAACATTAACCAACGTTTGAAACCCCATGTTGGGTATTGCCTTGTGGCATCTTCTCACATATAAAAATAATTTCTTGCTTTACGTTGAGGATGTCAATTGGTTTTAATACCTCCTCAACTCGACCTTATATTACCTCCTAGAGTTCAAAGAGTTTATCCTTCAACCAACCGCTCCACTCTAAACTCTCCCAATCCATTTTAAATCTCATAATTTTCCTCCAAATAATCGTCAAACCCTTTTGTGTCGCAAGCAAGTCAAAAATCCTTCTATGGCTACTTAGGATTTTTCTTTACGTATTAATAACCTTCTAAAGCATATTTGTTTTTCTCTTTATGTATGCTTGTGTGTTGTTCACACATATTGTCCTAAATGAATGAACTATCTTTTGCTTTGATGTTTGCTTGCACTTGTCATATTTTTCCTTTCTTCTTGCTACATGTTAGAAATATTTGTATTATTCTAACGCGTTTTGTAGCCAAGAAATCATAGCTCGATTTCCTTTGTGCCCTGATCGAGGGGGAGAACACATCATGGCATGACAGCAAATTAAATCTTTATATGGCAACGCGGGAGCATTTGTTCTGTCGATTTTTCTAGCAATTTATTCGTCGATGCCTTTTGGATTATACAAAAAGGGGAGAATATGACATGAAACTCTCTAAATACTTGTTTAAAATAAATTTACATTTAATGAGTTAAAATTTTATAATCAACAAAAAGGGGGAGATTGTTGATAAAATGATAATGCCTAAAACATTACTAATATTTTTTCACATCTTACGTTTTGATAATACATAAAATATCAAAAGGTTCAACGTAAAATTATAAGGTAAAAAGTAATTAGTAGTAAATTATATTTCAACAAATACATACACTTTAAGGTATGAATAATTACAATAGCTTAATGCATTTTATGATCAAAGGATTTTTTTTTCAACCCTACACTTTTATAAATTACGTTGTAACATTTTATAAACATTTCATCTTTTTTTCTACAATTAATAAGAAATGTTTTATTCCAATATAAACATTTTGAATTCAAATTTCGGACCTAAAGGCTAGAAATGCTCTAGAAACAATTCCCTCTATACAAAAGACAAGCTGGAAACCCCAGTCATAGGGTGGCCCTTAAATCACGGTCGCCCCCTTAAAATTAAGGGGATCCGCCCAACCTTTTTAAGGGGACCGACCCTAGGTAGTCGCTTCCCACCCTGTTTTGTCCTATAATACTAGACTTTTCACCATAATTTTCTTTACCTTTTGCACTCATTCTTTCTGTTCTAAAACATCCCACACATCTCATCAAAATCCTTTGATTATTTAATCATAAAGCTTTGTTTCCAAGTGATCCAAGCTCAATTCCTCAAGTGCAAGAGAGAATCTTTGCATCTCAAGTGATGAGTATATACCTTAGTTGTACATAGCAATCTTGTTGCATCTATAATCACATACTTGTAATCATTTTGTATAATCTTATATTTATTGTTGTAGTTAGATCTTGGAATCTTTGTAAGTATAAATTAGATCGTGCGTGATTTACCCAAGTAGTGTGTTAGATAGTTGTGATATAAATAGTGTGGTGAAGTGAAGTCTTGAAGTTGTGAAGAAGTTGTGAAATTGTGAAGAAGTTGTGAAGTTGTGAAGAAGTTGTGAAGTTGTGAAGAAGTTGTGAAGTTGTGAAGAAGTTGTGAAGTTGTGAAGTTGTGAACAAGTAGTAAAGTCGTGTTGTGATAGATTGGTTCTAGCTAAGATTAGAACTCGACATTTAGCTTTGTGTCGTAAATCGGTGTAAGCAACGTTGTGTACGGTTTTCTCCGCCATAAGGGAGCTTGTTGACATAGTGAAGAAAACTCTCGAGTTAGGTGCTCGGGGAGTGGAGTAGGGCGAAGAGGTGCTTCGTTACGAACCACATATAAATGTCCTCGCTGTTGTGGTTTGATTGTATTTACTCTTATCTCTTGATTACATTATTTCCTCATATATCATATCATTTGTGGTATGATATGAATATGTTCATATTGTGCTAATTATTGAAATCACATAAATTTGATCTAAAAATTTTACAAAAAAAAAAAACAAACTTAAAACCTTAAGTTAAAAAGCGGTAAACTATTCAACCCCCATTCTAGTTTTCCACATAGATACTTCCCAATCTTCTAAGGACCTGAAGAGCTGACACTGAAGAAGCTTCAGCGACTCAAGCTGAAAGACTTCAGCTTGAGGAACACTTAGCGGATTTTATGTTTAAATCTACTGAAATACTTAAGGGCTCGGGAACTAAACCCAACAAAGATGTTTATGAAAGCTAGCCCATTTCTATTACTCTAATTACCAAGATAGTACATATGATAGTATAATTTATAATTACCAAAGGACCACATTTTCAAACTAAGTTGTTATTTTATGGAATGGTTCCCCTTAGTATTTGTGATGATCATGATATGTATTTCTCAAAATGATTTATACATATATTTTTATTTAGATTGCGAATTCGTTCATCAATGCACGTGTGCAATTCTTTGAAACCGAATTGCAGATATGTACCAAGAAGAAATTCAGTGATCAGAAGGAAAAATCAGCGAACAAATAAACTCTTCATCTTCAGAAGAACAAGAGAAGTATTGGATCAATGGCTCTAGCGACTCTAAATCTTGACTTTTACAATGAGATAGATGCCAGCAGGTCTCCGACACAAAGGCACACAGACTTGGGTGATCAATACAAGTAATTATCTGATTTTCTGGTTATAATAAAAAAAAAACCAACTAATGTGTACATCTAACAACACATATGTGATCTTTGTCATTGATTTGAATATGTGAAGTAGTAGTGTAAATAAGGATTTGAATATAGTTGGTGTTTTGTTTAGACGTATAGCGAAGAATTTTCCATTAAAGATCAGCCTTCAAGTAAAACTCATATTGGATAAACAAACTTATTATTTGGTGAGTATAGATGTGACTTCAATGTTACCATTTCTTATGTAATAAAAACACATTTTTGTTGCTTCTTTCTTAGGCAATACAATACTTTTGTGATTATAGTTGGGTATTGCAGAAATTAAAAGATGTTTCGATAAGTATTGCAGAAATAAGAATAAGGTGTGTTTGGATTAGGCTGCTTTAGATTTATGCATGAGGCACATTTGGATAGTCAAATTTCGACCATCATGGCACACTTCTATACGCTAATTTTCTGCTTATACCCATTAGAGAAAAAAAATACAACCCAAAGGGATCCATTTACCTAAAAATGGCTCAAAATTTTGACTTCTAATAAGCTGTTTAGATTGAGATGGGACTATCATAGTATTATAATAAACTCGCTTGCTGAACCTAAAAATGTGACTTTTGGTGTTGCAACTGATTACAAATATGTTCAAAATACAAAATGTCACTTATGAAAGGTAGTTCATATCAGGAGCTTTCAGCTTTTTCGAATATGTTACCCTCATGAGATGAATATTTTGAGGGAGTGCCAATAGAGGGGATTTCATACCCATTAAAATCCTGTCAACGAAAATTCCATTTATGAATAGACTAGAAATATGTGATGCTCAAAAGGCAAGCTGTATTGCCCATATATGCATTAGCTTTAGAGCTAAACATTCTAAATTCCTAATATTTAAGGTTGTAAACCAGAGGAATTGGCCTCCAAGCCGATGAGAAGAGCAGAGAAGCCATGGTTGCGATTTTGCGCATAACCTTGAGGGAAGGTAGCTACAGAAGCAAAGTGCATGTCTAACGAAAAAGTATGCCAAGTCCGAAACACCCTCTTGGTATTTAGACAATAAGAGTAACCTATCGAAATGCTACTTATAGGGTTCACTGCTTGATGAACAGAGCCTTATTAAAGTTGTTATACAAGTAAACATTGCTATGACCAACGACATAAAAATTCATTACTTAATTAATAAATTTTCATAGTTTATAATTTTATATACATAAGTCTATTAATACATGACCATTTTTTTAGGGAATCGCTTTTATATGGGAGGCAACTTTAACAGACTTTAGACGGCGGTAAGAGTGGTACTATGAAACATTGTGGCCAGTGGTCGGGGATAACACTCCGTTGATGAGAAAAGAAAATAGCATGGCACATGTGATCGACGTAACAATCCTACATATAGGTATGTTAATTTCGTTTTCATGTCAAAATCTCACATCTAAACCCTATAGATCCAATCACGATTGCTAAAGAAAAATCTTTTCTACAAATTTAATGATATTAAAACACACATCAAACACTCCCTAATCGTGCGGTTTATTTTTGCACTATAAGGACTTGATATTTATTGTTACAGCATGCACAAGATTCTATGGCGCTCACTACCTCCAAGGACCATGTCACAGGGCATACACGGGTAAATTTCCGAGTTCAACTCCCAAGTATTCACTTGCATCTACAACATTTGTTCCATCTAAATTATTAACATTTGTACTTGATCTGATTTCTCTTTACCCCCCATATAAACACCATGCCCATAATACCAAAAGGTACTATAATATGGATTGTTCATTCAATTCTATAAATTTGACTTTACGTGTATATTGTACACTTTACATCTTTACCTCTGTCTGTATTTCTTTTTAGACCGCTCTAACAGCAAATGCAATGAGTGTAGATATGGATGACATGATCAGTGAAGTGACATATGGGATATCAAGAAGGGTTGATATTTCTTGGTTAAGATTATGTCGAGGATAACTTTAGCAACAAGTGATTCTTATATGCTTTAAGGATGGTTTATAAAATCTTTGTTTGTATGATACAATGCTAAACCTCATGTGATTACATGTAAAAGAGTAGGATATGCTTTGTAAATGGCTTATAGGTTACAGTTGTGACTTTGTTATTGTATGCTCTGCATGTGTAATCACAATGGAGATTTGCGTTTTACTTGCATACACAATTAGATCCCGTACAGATTCTACTTATCTTGATGCACTCCGTTCACCATGAATGAATGTCAAAGCTCGCGCCCTGCAGCAGAGCGCGGGTTAAAAACCTCGATTGTGATCAAAGATCAGGAAAAGAAAGAATCCAATCTAAATTCTCGCGCTCCACAGCGGAGCGCGGGTTGAAAACCTAGTTCAATTTATTATGTAAGTAAACATAATGAACCCACAATTTATTCTTTTAAATTATATATAAAAACTGTTTAAATAAAGACTTGCACATGATGATCAAATGCATACGTAAATGCTTATCAATCCAATCTGTTATTATTATTATTTTTTTGAACATAAATCTGTTATTTTAGAATGGGTTTGTTTAACCGGTCCATTAACGTTATTATGAAAGAAAACTTTGACTTTATTAAACCAAAAACTAGATTTAGTTATGGTAATTTACGAGATTAACAAATGTTTATTGAATGCAATTTCTCATTTAAAAGAAAAGTTTATGTGTAATAAATGTAGTTTAATCGACCATCATGTCACTTGTTAAATTCGGTGTAACAAGGAGACTATCATACCGCATTCACCACTAACACATTAATGTGCTTTCTTTTTCTACAATCAACTTAACTTTATCATTAACTTAGGGTTCGTTTGGTTTATAAGTAGGATTGGATTCGGATTTGAATTTGGTATAGGATTTTGATTTGAGATAGAATTAAGAGAGAGAAATTATATTTTTTTAATCACATTTTATAATAAAAATAAAAATATCATTTAAATGTAATAAAATACTATGTATGTATTAAAATATAAATAGGGACTACACTCCTATAGAGGATGAATAGGCAATTTGGCCCACAATATTTGTGATTCCATATGCAAAAACATCCATTTTGGGATCCCTTCTATCATTTTGATTCCTTCTTTGATTCATCATTATTGGAATATTAGAACCAAACACGATGTTTTTTGTCTTTTAACATTGAAAATCCATTTCAAGGTAGGATAACAAACGGCCCCTTAATGTAATAAGACGACTAGCTTCACACAAAACATACCCACTTAAAGATAAATCTACCACACCCGAACACACTGCATGACTCGGTCTTCGCATCGACCGAGTCTTGCAAATTTTTTATAATTAGACGCGTTGTGTGAGACTTCCGTAACAATGAAGACACGTCTTCATGCCTCAAGACCGGGTCTAGAAGGCATTATTACGGTTAGTGTTAGACAAACCTTTTTAGAAACGAAAAGGTATCTAACATGTCTTTTCACACATGTTCAAGTAGATATAAGTGTACGTGTACGTCATTCATGGTTTATAATAGAAATGCATACAAAATTCATTTTTTAGCAACGATAAACAATCCACTGCTATTTTTGCATTATCGAGTTTTGTATTTCCGTGTCAAATACATAGACGTATCAACCAAGTCTACGGATATGTAAAAGGAGCTCTTTTTATCAAGCAAATTACCTTTTCTTATTAGATAGTGCGTCGAATCGGGATTACAGCCTTTACTTTATGTTAGACTTTAGGTCCATATACGACATGATATGATTAATAACTATTCTAGAAGATGATAAAGCATGCAAATAATATGGCACGTTGTTGGCCAAAACTAAAAAGAGACGCCACAAATGTAAAAGGAAGAGATAAGATCATATGATGTAACATCGTATGAATTTAAGACATCCATGACTATGATATATCAGTCTAAAAAGGTGAACATTTTACCTTTTCATTAGTGTGTCCAAATTCACATTGTTGGTAATGCAGAAAATGCCTAAACAACATTATTTGTCTAAAATCGTTGAAAAAAAATTTGATGTACTAAACAAGATTATTTGTCTAAGATCTAAGATTTTTGACTCGCTAGTTTTGGTTTTTGTGTCCAAATCATACGTAGTATTTGACATGTGAGTTAATTATATTAGATATATTTTGTAGTAGGGTTATCAAGTTTAGAAAAATCACAGAAACTTGCACTACATGTTAGTTTCGGGGTTTGATTAAGATGGTTTTACGATAGTGAATTTGTACTACTACTTGTTACTTTAAGGGAGTTCTTTTGTCCTTAAAAGCCAATTTTCGCCCCCACAGTTCTTTCGAACAATCGAGTTCAGGGTTACCGTAAGATTTGCATCACCAAGATATCAATGAAGCAACGTATGTAGCAATTATCAACACTACACGAAGTGGTGATAATCCGGATGAACTACCGAGTTATCGAGGATTTCAAGACACTATAAATAATAATTCTATAGCACTATTATTTATCGGGTATACTAAAAGAGAGGGTTTGTATGTGTTTTTCGTGTGTTTTGGATGACAAAAACGCTGGATTATTGCCACTATATATAGGCAGCCTCGTAGCCATTCAAATAGTCACAATGGTTGAAAAAGGTGTGATTAGCGACGGATTAGCGACAACTTAACGACAGAAAAACCGTCGCTAATTAATTTCAACAGGAACAGTCGCAACGGTTGGCATAGTGACACCTTTTTGACAGATATAATCGTCACCAAAACGATTAGGCGTGTCTTTACATTGTGATGGTTCATTAGCGATGGTTTTAAGACAGAAAAACTGTCACTAATATCCATTTCGTGGTAAACACCAAAACACAACAAAACTCTCTTTTTCTTCCTAAGATTCAACCCAAATGACTTATGTTTCTTTTGAAATATATTTTTCTCATCTATCCCCACCATTTTCAGAATAAAAACATCGGTTTTGATAAAGTCAATAAGACCTAACCCGATTCAGAAATCCCCGGGGGTGTTATGATAAAGTATAAGAATGGAATATTACCCTTGTATCTTTACTATAGTGAAAAACGCTCTAGCTTTAACTAGGTACAAGTGGTTGAATCATAGTCACCTTCATGTATATGTCTACGGAAACGCTTCACGCATATCCTTCCTCTCGTTCATTCAATCCACTTTGTGCCAACCCGTTTAAACTGGCCTTGGGTCTATATCTCGGTTTCTCAGAATGCTTTAGAGCCAAGCCCTTCAGCTTATAAGAAGCGGCCTCACTTCCACATTCAGATAGGTGGACCTTATCAAGATTGTTTCCGTAACTTAAAACAATCCAACATAATTTGTGTTATAAGTCCATTAAGAACTTTGTTCAACCTTTAACTGCATTATGGTTCCAAGTTCCACTAACCCTTGGGATGGTATTTTCTAAATCTCGTAGAACTTTAGTCACGTTCGGGATGAATGTACTTTTAATCTATGACGTCATTGGTTGAATAACCAAGCATCAGAGACAAGTTTCCATCAAAGAGTGAACTACTTGTTCATGAGATTGATTCCACCATCCCCTGCGACGTATGTTGGTAGAAAATATTTCGATATTTAATATATACATTCTCTTCATGTTTTGGTGATGTCAAAACATGTAACTTATAACACATAAGTAAGTGTTAAGTTATCTCGTAATCACAAATCATCAATCATACGTCAAACATCTTTCGACGTCTCATGTTTTCTTCAACAAACAAAATTTAAGTTCGCACACCGACGTTAAATCACTAAAAGGTTTGAACAAACAAAACTTTATTTTGTTGAATGATCAAAGAATATTTTTTTATATTCAAACCTTATATTTTCTTATAAAATGGGGACAAAATTTTTAAAATACTTATACAAAAACATTTTTGTATTTATAAAGAAAAGTTTTATTCAAAATAAAATATTTTGAATTAAAATTTTCACTAGAAAATCTAAAAAAAAAAAACCTTCCCCACAAAAAGACAAAAAATAGAGCGCCAGAAAAGGACAAAATCAGAGCGTCTGAAAAATGGGCGGCCCCCTTAGCTCATAAAGGCGGCCCCCTTAGTGATAAGGGGGCCGACAAAAAGAAAAAAAATCTTTTCCCCTATAAATAGTGGAATGTTCCCACGGATTTTCTCACCTCTTTGCACAAAGTTTTTCTCAGATCTAAACCTTTCTTCCAAACCTTTTTCTTTGATCACTTAACTTGTTATAAGTTTGTTTAAATGTGATCCAATCATCTATTCCTTCAAGTGCAATAGAAGAACTCTCGCTATCATCAAGATACGGAGTTATGTAGTTTAGTTAGTGCATTCGTGACATGTCTTACATTCACAATGCATAGATCGAGTCCATGTATTCCAAACTTGTGTAATAGATAGATCATAGTGATCGTAGAGAGAGTAGATAGATCAGGGTGATCGTGTTAGTGTTTAGGTGAAGTGAAGTGTTGATAGTGTGGTTAGTATTTTAGTCCTCAAAATACAAAGTGTGTGGTAGATTGGTTCTAGCTAAGATTAGAACTCGACATCTAGCTTAGTGTCGGAAAATGTAACACCCTCAATTCAGCTCGGTCAGCGGAAGGGTCCAATGGTGTTACATCATAGCACAATAACTCAAATCATAGAAAACGACTCAAAAAGAGACGTTTTAAGAAAATTTCATTCATTCGAATAATAAAAGTTTACATCACGGTCCCAATAAGTTTAACAACATCATACAACGTTTTACAAAACATTTTCGAATGAATAATTATTTAGCGGGCCTTCATGTCTCCATCAATCCGAATTACCTTCAAGGACCTGAGATAAAACATGCTAAAAGTCAACAAAAATGTTGAGTGAATTCATAGAGTTTATATATGTATAAACAATAAAATTTTCCAAACACAAGTATCATTTTCAAAATTATCAGGATATAACGATGTGGATCAGACAACGTTATAGGGGGATTATTATAAGCCTCATGACATCGAACCTTACCATATATTCAGTAATTTTGCCCACTATACACCCTCGCTATGAGTGTCTCTTATTCTCTATACAATGCATCCGTGGTGTTATGTTCCCAACACAAGACGATAGCTAGTCGTCACGGATCGGAGGTGGTAAACTCCAAATAGTACTATTTCATGTATAAGCGTATGCCTTTTCCGGCATTTAACAGATTCATGATATTTCAGCGGGACTTTTTGTTTAGCGTGTTAAAGCTAACTTATCAATAATCAAGGCTACTAGCATGCATCCGGTTCCCTTGTGTTCTATTTTAAAAACAAGCATGTTATCTCCCTCGCGGGTTTCTAAAACAACTAAAGTGTAAAAATTCGAGGCTATGAACTCACTCTATTTTGTCGAAGAAAATAGATCGGCGATAAGCGAACTCGGTCGTCGGCACGAAATCACCCGGAACCTATACAACATGTATGGGTTTTAGGTTTTATGTCGGTAAAAATTAATAACGACTCCAAAATAGACAAGTATGTATATATAGGTATGATGATCAAGTTATAATTGGGTAAGTTAAATCACACTTAAGTTTTCTAAGTGAATTTTAAAGTATGACATTTTTACTAGTTTTATTACTTGTTAAATTTCACTAGTTTTGTCACAATTGGTCCAAAAAGCCCAATAGGCCCAATTATAAGCCCATTAAGTAATTTAGTTCTTTTTAATGGTCCATGACCAGGCCTTAGTCCAAGTATTAGGCCCAAGTGGGTTGGGTCCAATGCTAAGCCCAATAAGTAATTTAAATATAATTAGTGTAATTGGGCCTAGTGGCCCATTTAAGTCTTATGGCCTATTTTAAGTTTATGTGTGTAACTTGTATAAATTTTTCGGGTTTTCGAGGTCGATATAAGTTTAAGGTCAGTAGGTTCATTATATAAAAACTCCCAAAAGTGGGTCCTACCACCTCGGGTTTTCGTCGCAAAAACGCTTTACAACTTTTGGTACGGATATAGACGTAAAAGTTTTATATAGGTTTATGTTTATAAAAATAGTTGTATCTCTTTAACCATAAATAATGTACTTATAATATTTACATCTCTAGTTTCATATTTAAGTGTACATTATAGATTATAAGTTATTTCTATACTTTATTTTGAGTTGTCATATACTTAATGTCATTTCTTTATACAAAAGTCAATTTAGCATTTTTGGCTGAAAACTTACTTTTACCATTTTTGACGCCATTTTCAAACCATAATGATCTGAGAAACCATTCAATTGATTATAGTTCTTCATATATTTAGCTACATTTCATCTCTTTCTAGTTTTAGCCAATTAAATTCGTAGCTAGCACTTTTTATCCAAACAAGACAGCAAGGTCAGATTGTCTAGTTTTTAGTAAAACTTGCATATCTCACTCAATTTTTACTTTCAAGAGTTGATTCAAATTGCTACTAGCTCCTAAAACATTTGTCCACAACTTAGATAAGTCAAATCAGTTCTATTATTTATCATACAACAAACAGTGTCAAACCTTTCTGTTCAATTCTGCCTTAATTGTTCTAGTGATTTTTCACCATGTTTTCAAGTTGTTTTATCAATTTTTAACCTAATCTAATAATCACAATACCCCAAATAAACTCGTTTTAAAGGCCTGTTCTGTATTAGATAGGTTATAAAAATGGATAAACTAATCTTAAAACTGGTTTGAAATCACTAGCATCATTAACTTCCTACAATCCCCTTTACCTAGTCCACAAAATATACATCACCACCAATCCCATCTAACACCAACCAAAAAACCCACCTCCCCAACAACTCTATCACACCTCACCCCCCCTCCCCCACCACCCCCCTCCCCCCCCCCTCCCGCCCCCCCCCCATCCCCCCCCCCCCACTGTTGGGGTGATGTGACTTAACGGCCCTTATTGGGATTCGAATGGGGTACATATCGTCTACTCCGGGATCACAACTTTTGGTTTGGGTTTTGGGGGATCATGGGGGGAGTTTGGGTCTTGGTTTCCTTTACTTGAGGGGAGATGTTTGGATATTGGGGGGATTTCTTTTTGGAGGTATTTTGGATACCATCATATTCTTCACATTTACAATTACATTTTAAATAAATTTACAAGGAAAACACAGAATAACTAGAAATAAGTAAAGGTTTATACCCACTAGATGATGCAAGTGATGATTTTCACCCAAAAACAATGTGACTCTTTTACACCAAGCCTTAAATCTTAACCCAATACCCCTAGATCACCATCATTCCTCCATGCAATGACCCTATGAGTACATGAATTATCTCAGCCCCTAATGTGTAAAAATCTTGCACAAAACCCCTCTTGATCACTTTAAAAAAATGAAGTAAACTAGCTAGGTATTCATAACAACTAGCTACAATATTTTTGATTGAGTAATTTTTGATGGAGTTGGTGTTTGAGGGTTAAAGGTGTACGGCAAGAATGGGAGGGAGAGAAGAGTGTGTGTAGTCTTTGTAAACAATGGGAGAGTTGTAGAGTTGGTGGTTTAAGTATGAATGGTTTTAGGCATGCAAGGGACTAAGACACTTGTCTTAGTCCTTGCACCACATTATGCCACGCCTCAAATGAGGTAGTGGTGTGTGATTTTGAGTTTAATTTTTATAAATCTTAGTGTTTAGTGTATAAATTTTAAGATAGGTAGGTAGTTTTGAGGCTAACGGGTATCAACGTAAAATAAAACGAGAGTTAAGACGAAACCACGAGGTGAAAACGAATATGATAAAAATAATTCTACATTAAACGGGATACTTTTCTGAAAAGTTTAATTTACGTAAGGTTCAAGACGAATAATTGTTTTAATCATAGCTCGCAATTAATTAAAACGACGATTTCAATAAAATATCTCGATGTAAATAAAAGTAATTTGTTTAAAATTTATAAATTAATTATGAGATTATTAAATAGTAGTGACCTTAAATTCGAGTTCTTACACTAACGAAGTCGTTAATATTCCTCGATCACACCATTAGAAAGAGCACGAAATTACGAGTCTAACGGTACCAGCCTTTCTATCTTGAACCTTTTTATTTTGAACCTTTTTCGCCATTTTAAACCTTTTTTATTAAAGAATCTGATGCGGACCATTTAACCCTTATATAATAAATATTACATATATAATTACGATGGTTGAGGTAGTCCAGTGGTAAACACGTTGGGCTTCCATACTCTAGGTCTCGAGTTCGAGCCTGCATGAGGGTTTATCCCCTCAAATCCACGTCAGCGCCACGTGGCTTACCACGTGGTGCCACGTGGCGGACCCGATCTAGACCCGATCTAATTCGACCACCGTTGACCGTCACTGTTGACCGTCGTTGACCGCTGTTGGCCACCACCGTTGACCGGTGGTCCGACGGTAGCTCCGGTGACGGCTTAGGTAACACGTGGCCACCTAATGATTAGAATACGAGGTACTGTTCATAAGATTGCAGGTACGAGGTTCGGTGTCAGTATGAGGTTCAGACTGTAGGGTCGGTACGAGGTTCAGCATTTGAGGATTCTAGAAGGACGCGTGGAACTCTCTCATTGGCTCAAAATGGAATAAACAGCCTGGCATCAGTTGTTATACTAGGATTGGATCCCGATGCAACAGTAGCCAATCATTGGAAATTAATGAGGC
>BQNB010066618.1:0-27911 GCA_026074375.1 Tanacetum coccineum
TCCACTCAGAAGGCAGACTTCTCAAAAAATTTAAATTGAGATCCTCTTGTGAAATAATTTCACCCAAGATAGCTAGCTAACTTACAATCTTCTGAAGCCTGTTAAAAATAGATTCAAAAGACTCTATGCTTGGAGCATTAAAGTTTTTATACATTTGTTTTAGAAGAGTCTTCTGAGTCTTCTTTATAGCATCATTACCACCAAATCTTGTTTGTATAGCAGGAAACAAAGTCTTGGCATCCTTGTACTGATTAAAAGTCAGTAGATGTTCATTAGGAAGTGCCATCAGTAACTTACTTCTTGCCTTCACATCATTCTTCTTTTGAGTCTTTTCATCAGTAGTTATGGGACCTGGTATTAGAGAAGTTGAGGTTTCATCAGCATTTGTTGTTGTTCGAGCTACTGGTTTGAATGAGTTTCCATTCCCTATGACATCCCATAGAGCATAGTCTTGTACTTGAAAGTATTGCTCAATCCTTAGCTTCCACATCTCATATTCACCTTGTTTGAGAAGGGACAATTTTGCAGTAGTATTGGTTTGTGCAGTTTCTAGATCCATCTCTTCTTTGTGAGTAAAGAGTTCTTCTAGATCAAAGTTTCAGAACACAAGCTCTGATACCACTTGTTGATTGATAGCAGTTTAGATACACTATAAAATATACTATAAAATAATATTCCATAGAGCAATTAAGAAAATTCCCTAAGGAAAATTCACTCTTAAAAATATATATAGTATAATATATAATACGTATATTTAACCGGGTAAGTATGATCACCCGGGTCGTTTCCCCAACGACAAGTGAAATTGAAACCTCGTTTAAGTCCGGATTATGATTTGAATAGGAAAATAGATGATTTGATAAGTTATGACTACTAAATAAAAAACAACAATTAAAATGGAAAATTAAAGGCACTAAACAATTAAACAAATACGGAAAATAATTAAAACGCGACAATTAAGCAAACCTGCTAAATTAAAACTTTAAAATTGCAAATTAAGTTTCTAAACCTAAATTATGATAAAAGAAAATTTTAAGAAAAAGAAAAATATTTTTTAGATTATTTTTGAATTTTTTAGATTAAAAGATATGATTTTTCTAAAATTTAAACTAATTTAAAACTATAAAAATAATAAAACTATTAAAAATAAAATCCTAAAAAATTTATAAAAATTACACTAAATAAAAAAAATATGCAGAAATTTATAAAAATTAAAAGCCCTAATTTTTTACTTTTTATAACACTTTAATTAAACTTATTAAAATCTAACCCTAATTATTTATTAAAACTAAATAAAACTAATTAATTAACTAACCTAAGGACTAACTATGCAAAGACCTAAAGGACTAACAGAGTAACAAACTAACTAACAGAGGGACAAACTATTTTAAAAAATTTTA
Organism: Tanacetum coccineum; assembly: GCA_026074375.1. Taxonomy (NCBI): domain Eukaryota; kingdom Viridiplantae; phylum Streptophyta; class Magnoliopsida; order Asterales; family Asteraceae; genus Tanacetum; species Tanacetum coccineum. The sequence continues at coordinate 1,401 of BQNB010066618.1, forward strand.
CTTTCGAAAATTGATTAAAAATAAAATTTAAGCAGTAAAAATCTAAAAAATTCCAGGGTAAAATCTTTGGCAGTTTTTGTCTGTTTTTGGTCATTTAAGCTCGTTTTTAGGGGTAAAAGATATGTGTAATTAAGCACTTATCAAATACTAATTAATTAACTAACCTAAGGACTAACTATGCAAAGACCTAAAGGACTTACAGAGTAACAAACTAACTAACAGAGGGACAAATTATAAAACCTAAAAATTACAATTTCTACCCTGAGGCCCAACCCGACTTAACTCAAAGTCCTAATTAAGCCTAAAGATAAGTTGAAGATCTAAAAAGTGCTTAAAATGAAAAACTCAAAAAAACAAAGGTTTAGAAAAAGCTGGTGGGAACAAAGTTAATAAAAGCTATATGGGTTGAAACTCAGAGATAAGTTCAATAAGAGCTTATCTATAAGCTGATTACAAAAACAAGTGAGTTAAGCTCACTTGTGCTTTTTGACCTGCAAAAAGCTTAAATTAAGCTCATTTTGAAAAAGGAAAACTGATTTAGAAAGCTTATGACATGCTTAATCTATGAATGAAAAGAAATGAGAGCTTGAACTACTTTTAAGCTACTGAAAATGATGAGGAAACAAGCAAACTCAGAAATCTAGAAAATAAGCACAAAATCTCATTAAGCTAAAAAGCTCAATAAGTCACTTTGGACCTTAAGCTTTTGAAAACTACTTAACTTATATATAAGCAAAGAAACTAAATCATAAAATCCTAAACTATAAGCTAGAAAACTTGAACTACAAGTTAAATGCTTAAACCTACTGTTTTTGGCTTTTTGAAATTTTTTTGTGACTTTTAATCCTAAATGAACCTAAGCAAATGATTTAGAAAATGAAAATTAAGTTTTATTCTACCTTAAGCTATATTAAGACTAAAAGTAAACTGAATTTAAAACCCTAGATCCTGAGATTGCTAGTTTAAATTGAACTTAAAGGTGACAGCAATGGTAACTTAAGTTACCACTGCTAGTGCAAATGACAAAGGCTACAAGACAGATGCAGGACACCCTAGTGGTTACTCCTGCATAACTCACTCAACTTGAGTATGTACAAACACAATTTAAACACACACCAAAGCTTAAAGAGTTTTTCTTCAAATTTTAATAATCAAATTCCAAGGATTTGCTCCCCTAGTGCTGACATACACAAAATAAGCTTAAACCTTCTCATTATTGCAAACTAACCTTTAAATTCTTCTTTTCTAATGATTAAAATTGAAACCAAAGCTCACACACCTAAATTGCACAAAAACCTTTGACTAGTTAAAGTCAAATTAGCTTATGCCAAACACCCCTTATAACTTTGACAGATTCTTATAAAGCTTTGAAAATGAAATCTACCTAATAAAAACTTGATGACCGGATGATTTTATGCTTAATACTAACTTACTTAACCTAATTTAACAGCTAAATAAGCATTAATTTAAGATCTAAGCTAGTTTAATTATTTTTGGAATTTTTTTAAGGTTTTATGACAAGCAATAAACAAAACTTATGATTTAATCTAAGAAAAGCAAAAACAGATGAAGAGTACTAATTAATAAGCAATATTAAGAGATAAAAAGCATAAATAAGCAGATTAAATAAGCAAATAAGCAATAATAGACTAATTAAGCAAATTAACTACTTATTTAAAGCAAGAAGTTAAAAACGAACTTACAAATTCCTCTAGCTAAACAAGAGGTCCCAAAAGGGCAGCTACAAGCTCCCTAGCTTATTAATAAGCTAGGGTATAAGTCCATGAGGATCCTTCCCTTTTAGATCCCTCTTCCAAAAGCTCACAATCCATTATGCAAAGGTAAATAGGTTTTTTAACTGATTTTATGTATAATTAGTAAGATTAGGTTCGGTTAAGCTCCATCAAGAGCTTAGAGACTCTTGAGAGCTTATTAGAGCTTATTGGAGTTTTAGCTTAATAACTTGTAGGAAAACAAAAGCTTATGAATATTGAACAAAAATAGCTTAAAATAGATTAAAAACTACTGAATTCATTAATAGAAAACTTGATTATAATATTTAAAAGGAAATTACAAGATTTAAAGTAAAATTAAGCTAAAAATGAAATTAAGCTAAAAACTAGTCCTCAAAGCTACCTCCCGTGTGTGGAGTGTGTGAGGCTTATTTATAGCCTGCCTTGGATCCTTCTAGCCTCTTGAGTCCCTTTCCAAGCTTTCAACCCGTACCCTTCATTTTTCATTCATTATTGATCTCTTTCTTGAGCCGTTGGATCACATTGTGGACACCTGAGGATTGCCAAGCTGTCATTCTATGATTGTGACAGCTTGTGCTACTTATGTGAGTAGATTAGCACAAAAACCCACTATTATTTGTGCTTTCACCATGGCTGACGTGGCCTTAATTGAGTGTGAGCTTCATAATTCCTTTGATTTGACTGAAATCTCCCTATCATTGTGCTAACAAGCTTCTGAATTGACCATCTAACCCCTTGATTTCCATTTGCCCCTTAATTTACCTAGTATGGTGAAACGAAGATGATAGGTGAACAGTAAATGGTCTTCGCGCCATTTTTATAACTGAATCGGGTAAAAGAATATTTAAACTTTGGGAATATTGCAATTTTGGTCCCTCTCTTTCTTTTTACTCTTTTTAGTTATAAAATAGTTTTAGAAATTGCAAAACTGGCCCTTGTGGTTTATGAAAAGGGAAATGGGCTAGGGTTTTGGGCTTAAGGATTCGGGTAAGGCCCATTTAGGGTTTTTCAGGCCCAATAAGGGGTGAGAGACTATTCATTAAGGGGTGAGGGGCCATTTATGGACTTTTTTGAAAGTTGAGGACCAAAGTGGAATATTTTTGGGTCTTGTTGACTTTTGTTGACCAATGTTTGACTGGATTTGACTGAGGCTTGACTTTTCTGGCTTCGGCTTTAATTCTTTAGCTTCTTTTTGTACTCTTCTGATTCTCGTGTCCGTGCTTGCCCGTTTTTGACTGTTTTCTTGTGATTTTTGATTTATCCGTACCTGCACACACAAAACACAAATACAAGCATATTTTTGCCATTTTTGGTCTGTTTTGGGTTTAATTGGGTTATTTTAGGTACAAACGGATATGTATATTTTACACTTATCACATATATTCACCAAACATCATCTTCTTCTCTTGCTAATCAAACATTTCACAGTTCAGTACCTACATCACTACTACAGTTTGCCGCCACCTTCACGTCATTGTTCCACCGCTGCCTCCACGTCATCGATCTGCCTCCACCTTCACTACCGGACCCACTTGCACCATCGATATGTCTTCTAAAACCTAGATCCAAACACCCATTTGACATAATGTTTCATATGGGGATTTAATCTGAATTTGATGGATAATTTATGTGATCTGGTGGTGCAGGTTAGAACTGGGATTTTAATTTAGAGATTGTGAGTGATAAATTGAGAATAAGGGATTTTAGGGTTTATTTGTAATTAATGAATTGGGGTTTATTTGGGTTGTAACCTAAAAAACTAATGTATGATTATATAATTTGATTTTAATTCAATTTCTGGAATTAAAAGATTTGGGTGACTGTTTGAGAATAGCAAGTAAATTTTCATTTAATTCAAGATATCGATGTGCATGTATAATAGTTATTTTACTATTATTATTGGAGTATGTTCTATTAAGCCAAAAAATAGAAACAACATTTGTTGACACACCTTCTGTTACCAATCAATAGCATTTATAGAAAAAGACGCATTTTCTAAACAGGAGAAAAAAAGAAACAGCCTTATACTGATGTATGTGCTTTTGGGATAAAGTAAGGGTAGCGATGTCATTTAGCACTATACAAGTGTCATATTATTTCTCATATTTCGGCAAACCAAACAGGTTGTTGTGTTTCATATGTCAAGTTTCTAAACACTCTTATATGTAAAACCTGTCATGATTAAGAAACTCATGATTTAAAAATTTTGAACCAAACGCACCGTGTTTAAGTGATATGAATTAAAAATAAATAATAAGTGTTAAAAGTGTATTTTAAATTAAAAAGTAAAAAAGTCTCCTAAAGTATAAAAGCCGTAAGTCGTCTAAATCACATATAACAATACTGATTTCACAACTACCAATGTTTAAAAAAAATAAAAAAGTTAAACTTTAAAAAGTCGTCTAAAGTACATATGCCGTCAGTCGCCTAATTTTTGAATTATAAAAGTACTATTATGTTTGATTAATTTTTCAGAAAAAGACAAAAAAGAAGTCTCTTAAAATTACATTAAGTAAGTCTTTTAAAAACATGTCTGAAAAGTAACTTACACAATAATTGAAAAGTTTTTTAAGCGACTTAAGAGACCAGACGACTGGTCTATTTTGAAAAGTTTATTTTTTAAGGTCTAAAAATGATAAACACTTTAGGCGACCGGTCTATTTTGAGAATTTTCCCTATATTTAATAATTATACCACGTTATGTACTTGTGATATAAATATCAAAGCTTTTTTTTCACATCTTATAGGTTTGAACCCACAACCTTTAGGTTGGTGGGAACTCATATACCACTAGATCAAAGGCCTTAGGTTTATAATAAAATCTAGTATCTTCCAGATTTATGAACAACAATATATGATCTTGTTGGAGCAGGTTATAGCTGTGTGGGAGAGATAGAGGTAGACGGTAACACCTGTACGGTCATACCCGATGGTAGAGAGATCGTTTCTAAAAAAGTCACTGCAAACACGTGCCTGAAATTAAACTCAACTAACCATTTATCACCTTAGGTTTTGTAAAGAAGATTTATATGATCAAATTTGTAAGGTATAATTAGTTCAGGTCTATATTCGTTACAAGGAACCTGGTTTGTTTATGTGTAATATAAAATGGGATTTGTGGTTAAAAACCTGTAACATAACATGCATGGTGACTGATATCTTATGTTGTTTGAGGTGGTTAACCAACTGTATCACAGAATCTTGGCCTTTTTTTATGTGACAACTAGTAATTAAACTATAAAGTTGTTGGTCTCTTAAAACAAAAGCTGGATATATATCCTGTTAACGTTTAAAGATTTTTTTATTGTTTTTCCTAGGTACCTTGATCAATACAAATCTTGTTTAACTGAACCACAATTTACAATCAATCAATTATTTTTATAACCACAAATCGTCCGTATATAGTACTAATACCATGATTAACGTGTCTTGATCTAGTTGCGGTACATTACTGAAACTGAAATGATACGTGTGTAAAACAGCGACATGAAATAGTTTCAGATAGTTCTGTTTTTTGATAGGGTCCGTGGGTTACTATAGTGTCTAAGATAAGTTACTAATACAGCTTGTTTCATTCAATATAATTTAACGATCTATTATGTATAATATATTAGTGATCGCAACACATGAACCACCAAAAAGACTGGTAGTGGAGGTCTCGTTCTTTCTCCTAAAGTTACAACCAATATTTTTATTGTCTTTATGGGATAAAAGCTTAACCTCGATCCATACCTTCACCCACAAGCAAACATTTTTTTTCTTTTCCTTTTGGTTTAAAAAGTGTATATGCAATATAAGTTCATTTAGGTAATCTTGTATCCAAAGATACAAATAAGCTCAACTGAGCGAGCCAACGTCATCCGGATTCGTTATCAAATCATATCATATGCTTTAGTTGCAATACAAGTTCCTATAGAAGTGATCCCCAAATCTTCATCCATACAAGATTTGATTTCTTCTACCACTTTAACAACTGGAAATAAAACCGTCGTTAATACTAATCACGCCTAGCTGAAAGTTATAAATTTTCATTACAGCAATTACTAACAAAAATATTTTGATTTCTGATCAATTATGTTTCAATATGTATATGGCAAGTAATCTTATAGAGTTATACTTAATTAAGCACTTTGCACATCATTTTGTTGTACATTGATTATTAGATCATCAATCTTAGTAATATTCAGATCAGGCCCAAATATGTCGGTCTAATGCATTCCTAATCTCAGGCTCAACCAAGATAGGTTCTAACTGGATAGCGAAGCAAGTTAAAGAATAATTTGGCTTGGGTTGATCAACAACTAATACAAAACCTATGAAAGGTTCAATGTGTTCTGAACATCAATCACGGATATAACTTTCTCATCATAAAAGAAAATTTTTGGAGCTGCAACGATAAAATAAAACCATTTAACCATTACAATTTGCAAAACATTTTCCTTTAATGATCATGGAACTTCAGTTTGAGAGTACTTCAGGTCAATTCTGTTATGATTGGAATATATACAAGGTCAAACAAAGGCCATGTTGCACTACTGAATTTGCCATTCCCTTTTATGTCTAAAGATTAAACAGAGATTTGCCAGAAGCCATTATAGATTATTGCGTTGACAAGATCAAGGGCATTAGATCGCACGTATATGAAGTATAACCAAAAATTTGAGCTAGTTATTCCATGATTTAATTTGCACCTAAGTTAACGACTAGCAACCTCTGAAAGACCATTCTCTAGTGCCCTCACCAAGTTCTTGAAATAAGATCGAGTCACATTAGTCAAATGAGTTAACTTCAACCTAAAACTATCAAATTCAAACGAGGTAGCTGCATCTACAACTTCTTTTTCAATGTAAATTTTTAATTCCTGTTCAGCACAAAGATGAAGCCTTTCTAATCCGACCTCTGCTTCACCCTACATGTACTCAAAGAACTTCTTTTTAACTTCTTCTTTGGGTATGTAAAATCCATACGCATAAGTCCACCTTAGCACTCGCCTACATTCAATTATCTGTAACCAAGCTTCTGTAATACACTTTAATTCTGTTTCAGGTTTACAGTAATTCGAATTGAGTGTCTTGAGATATTCAGTTTCGATCTTGTCAAGATCCAATAGGGCTCGTTTCCTTGACTTTTCATTTGCAGCCCAACGTTCATAATAATGTGTGTATCTCTTAACTGCTTCCTTAGCTGACTCACGTTGTCGTTCACTTTGACTAACTTCACCCTCTTCTCTAACATAAGCGTTACAAGGACCGTTATAATGTTTATTGGATCCTCTAGAAGGAGCAAGACACAACCAACAAAACTGATGTCCACAAGGTTGCGCACAAGTCATATGCATACAACCAAGATTCTTTTCAATCGGTTTGCTACAACTCGGACAAGGCTTCGTGTACTCAATAATCCAACTAATATTCTTAGCCTCATCCTTATTCTTCAATGCCCACTTACCAACAGTTTCACAATCTAAAGGACTATGAGTGTCCTCCGTACACTTCCAACAGAAAGAATACTTACAGTCACAAGTAACATTATAAATAGTAAGATCATCCTCAAAATTATCATCAAATTCAACAGCATAACTGCACCCCGGACCAGGACACCACTTAATTCTTGTTATTACTCTCCACATAAGACCTAAACCAAAACATCTGATACTTTTTCTTTTCTTTTCCCCCAACCAACACGTTAACCATACCGGGACTAACTGCAGCATGACAAGATGGTTCAGGACACTTTAAGGTCAAAAATCCCGGACCCTCCTTAATAGCAGTACTAACATAACTTCTCCAACACACCTTACATAAAACATGGCCACACCCACAATTATCAGAATCCTTAACCATAACAGAATCAAAACAAATACCGCAAACAACCTTCTTTTCATCGTTTTTAGGAAATTTGAGATCATGATCAACGTCTAATAAACCTACGGATTCTCTCACTTTAACTTCATCTTCAAACCAAGCCTCGTGAATATTAGTAAAACTCCAATTATACTTTAACAACAGCATGCATGCATCACCACTCAATATCAATAAAATAGAAGTTACTTTGTTAATATCATCTTTAGGAAGGCCGTATATATACTGGTATATATCTCTCCCTAAAAATTACGTATACATCCTTCTAAAAGGAAAAAGTTTAATATCGATTTAATATAGGTATGTTTGTCAGCGAGCTTTTAGGAGCGCTTTGAAGGAACTAGCATTTAGCGTTTTGTACACAATGCTTGTGTGGCAACAAATACGTATGGTAAAGCGGAGATTCGGGTGAATCAATCATGTTTGGATGAGATGAGGATAATTGTATGTTTGGTTTTCCACGTTCGGTAAGAACCCCGAGATAAGATTGGTGATCTACAGTCGGGGTACCACTCACATACGACTATGGTTTTAGTGTGTGTGTAAAATGGAGAAGATAGCTTGGTCCATCATATGAAAATGAACCGGTATTTATAGAGACGTATTTAGGGTGTCGTGCCACCCACAAATGCAATCTAATGGTCGAGAGCCCACTTGGCGTCATCAAATGGAGGAGACAAGAATGACACGTGGTGTGATCCTATTCTGCTAGATACGGGAATGTTATGCATGATTCGCACGCACTAGCGAAACACCCGCAACATCAATCCAATGAGTTAGTGACACGTACGTGGTGGTAGTTATAAGGGTTTCTGGGATATGATCTCAGGCTAACTGTTGATTGGATATGTTGATTCAGGCTGAGAATGCTATGTTCCTTATAGACGCGGGCATGGGAAGCAACATGATGGGCTTTGTAAGATTTTCAAACGTTCCAAACCAAAAAGTTACTTCTAGTAATACAAGTATCTTACATTCTGAACGGTTTTATGATTAAAAAGAAATTCATGCTTATAAATGTAACTACCTTGTACTCCATATATTTGAAAGTGCAAAAAACTTTGAACTTTCTTTACACACTCCCTAAAAAGGTGTACAAAAAGTGGCTTAGAATTCTTTTTAGAGTTAAGTACTCTTTCAGCTATTTTTCAAAACCAAGTTCATGTTTTTATCTTCTTCCCAATATGATCATACTCAACCGCTCGACTGCGCTACTTCATTCAACGTTCGCCATGGGTCACTTTTAAAGTACAGTTTGCTTTTTGGGTTCTGAATGTATGGACCACGAACATGGCCCACTATACTTTGTCTTATATATTCCAGTTGCTCAACCGACGGCTACTCAACCACAGGATACTCGACCGGCGGCTAGTACTTTCTTGGGTAGGTACAGTTTGAATCTACTTTATTTGGTACAAAAGTACGGAACAGTTGAGTCGAGCATTTGTAAGTTGAGTAGCCGTCAGTCGAGCACTTGAGGGTTAATAGGACAAAAATAAATGGGCCACTAATTAAGTTGAGCATTAGACACGTGTAAAAAAATGAGTAGAGTTGAGTAGTCGAGTAATTTGAGATGACCTGACTACAAATCCTTTGGTATATATAAATATAATATAATAAATATATAATATAAATATATAAGGATAATATCAATAATAGAGAGAGAAGTATTCCAAGAGGCTTTTTTTTAAAAGGAAATTTACTTTTATTCAAATAAAACCCCAAAAAACCTTCCCAGGTCGTGTCCCGACGAGGTGCGAATTTGAAAATCGAGGTAACGTTTGTGGAACAATGCTTGAATATCACAAATTTGATTTGGTTTTCCATTTCTACAAATAAAATGCATAAACAAGTAAAGACACGCTAAAAACGAAAGCAAATAAGGCTAAAACGATAACGGGATTCAAAACCCGTTCTTTAAAAACCCAAATTCTAAAATTTTAACCCTACAAATGGAAATTTAATTTTTATAAATCCTAAATGATAAAAGAAAATTTAAAAAAAAAAGAATTATATTTTTTTGACTATTATTTTTTTTATTATGAATTAAAAACAGTTTTAATCTAAATTAAATATTAAAAATACTAAACTAATTATAAAAAATCTAAAAAAATTATGAAAAGTACTTCTAACAATTCTAAATCTAGGAAAAATAAAACGGGGTCAACAGCTTATTGAAATAAGCTGTTAATAAGCTAAAATGGGCTGAAAGCTAAAAAGGGCTAAAAAGGTTAAGTATTTAATGGTGTGAAGTTATAATCGAAAAAGACCCTAGGGCAGTTAGTTGTGTGGTGTGTGTGTAAAGACTAGGTAGAAGTTGTGGAGGTCACGGGTTTAAGCCTTGCTCACCAATGACTTCTCAATTTCCCTAGTTTTTATTTTTGAAAATTTCTTTTTGCAAAAGCTTTTAATAAGCTAAAATAAGGACTTTTTGTGAAATGACTTTTCATAAAAACCTAAAATAATCAAGAAATAAGCTCTAAAAGGGTGACAGATTATTTAAAAGCTAAAAAAACTAAAAGGCTAACTGTTTTGGCTTTTTGAGCTTAATAAGCTAAAGGAAAAGCAAAATAAGCTAAAACAGCTTATACCCTAGTCCTAATAAGCACTATGAATAAAAAACAAGCTAGCAAATAAGCTGGAAAAGCTTTAAAAGGCATTAAGACAGATTTAACTTAAAGAAAAACTAAAAGGCATTAATCCTTAAGCTAATTTTGCAAATAAGCTTATATAAGCTCAAACTTAAGCTGAATAAGCTACAAGGGCCTAAAACCTAACCTAATAAGCAAATAAAAACACACATTAAGCAAAATTAAAAGCTAAAATACTCAAATAAGAAGTTTGGCTAAAATAAGGACTTTAGACCAACTTTAAGCTAAGATTTAGGATACATAAGGACTAGGATTAAGCTAAAAAGTAAAAACAGACTAAGAACTATAAGCTAATAACCCAATTAAGCAAAGATTAAACAAACTTGTATAAGGAATAAGCTAGACAAAGTAAGTTAAAAAAAGGTTTTCAATCAGCATTTACTGACTTTCATCAGTATGTGCTGAAATTAATGGCAGATTTTTAAGCTAACTTAAAAGAAAAATAAACACTACTGATAAGCTAAAAACCAAGAACAGGATAAGATTAGGACTCAAGGAACAAAAATAAGCCAGAAATAAGCATTTAAGGACACTTAATAAGCTAAAAAAATGTAAATGAAAAAGGCAGACTACTTTACTTTGTTTTTGGTCTTTTCTATTTAAAATGGCTACTACAGCCTAAAATTCAGACACTTAAAAGCAAATTGGCAAACTAAAAACTTAAAACATCTTAACTTTAGACTACTATAAGCTAAGTTTACAAAAATTCAACAATTAAAAGCTAGATTGATTACTAAAAAGCCCTTCACAAAAGGCTATTCTGTTTGAACTAAACCACCTTACAAGACTGTTTTGGACCAAAACTTTCAAAAGGCTATAAGACTTCAAGACAGATGCATAACAAGGTAAATAGAGCTCTTAATGATTACAAGACACTACACCTAAAACTCACTTTTACAGATCAAAGACTAAAACAGATTTGAATGATATAAAAGCTGGCAGACTTGAGACTTGATCAAACTAAGTAAAAACTAAACAAAACTACCTTTAGGCTTATAAAAACTAAATCATAGACTGAATAAGAACCAATTGAAACTGATTGAAAGCTAAAAACAGTTTTGAACCTCATTTGACCCATTTTCAACTCTTGACCCAAACACCCCTTTAAATCATAAAAATTAATTTTAAGCTAAAAACAGAACAAGACTTGCATCAAACTAAATCAAATAAGCATAATAAAGACAAAATAAGCATTTAAAAAGCAAAATAAGCACAAATTAAGCAATAAATAAGAAGATGCTTAAAATGGACTTGAAAATGAAATTTAGAACTTACAAAGATCCTTAGCTTTTGGTTAAGAGTTAAGCATCCAAATCAGCTTATAACTCACCCTAATGCTTATCCAATAAGCACTAACCCATGGCCATCCACAATAAACCATGCTCCATTGCTTTTGAGATTTTTGGTGATTTTTACTAAAAGGACTTAAACAACCAAAAACTAGAAAGTTTTCATTGTTTAAGTATAAAACAGCTTATAAGAGAGTTAAACAAGAGCTTTTAATAGCTTATCAAAGATTTTAGAACACAAAGTAACATAAACTTAAAAGGAACAGATTCTTAAAACTTAAAAACTTCAAATTTCATTAAACTTAGAAACGGATTACAAGACTTTGAATTTAAATGACAATATGAAAAATAAGATGTAAAGTAAATAAAAACAAGTTAAACTACTCCTAAGTTACATTACACTAGATAAATTTACAAAGAGAAACCTAAACTATTTATAGAAAATGCTAAAACTGCAGGGGACTTTAATTTGTGCTTGTTGTGTTTTTTATGTGAGACTAATGAAACAATCATCATAGCCATCCAATTTGTGTGTTCTCCAAGTCAAGTGATCTCAACCCTTCAATTTTTTTGTCTTCAACCTTGAACGAATGTGGTGATTTAGGATTGTCAACATGGCATTTGGTGTTATATGGGGTGGGGTTTAATGGATTATGATGCTTTGTCATGGGGTGCAGGGGTGGCAGAGGAGAGGGACAACGAATAGTGAAAATGACGGGAAAGGGTATTGGGCACTGATTGTTTAATTTTGTGACGGGGTTAAGGGAAAAAGGATGTGGGGTGAAACTAGTGTTAGGATTTAAGGGGGTAAAGAGTTAACGGGGTTAGGGAGTTAAGGATGAGTGGTGTAAAGGGGTTTAAGGTATAGGGGGTGAATGTGTTAGTGGTTAGGGACTAACGATGCAAAAGAGGGTTAAGGGTGTATGGTTAATTGTTAACGGGTTGTATGGTTTAAGGTTTTGGGCTTTATGTTGGGCCGGTTTAAATTTGGGCCTTTTTAAGCTTTAAGCTTATGTAAGTCTTGATATAAATGCTTAATGGGCTGCCCCGGCCCATTAGATGGGTGCGGGTTGGTCCATTTAAGGTTTCTTCATTTTCGGCCTCGTCTTTGACTTTGACTTCTATTGACTTTGACTTTTGTTGACTTTGACTTTGACTTTTTCACGCTCTTTCCAATTTCGTGCTTGGTTTTGTCGGTTTTGGCTTTGTTTTTGTCCTTTGGTTAATATCTGATACCTGCATAGTAAATAACACAAAACAATCATATATTTGGCATTTTATGTCCGTTTTTAGTCATTTGAGGTCGTTTTATTAGGTAAAAAGTATGTGTATTTAAACACATACCAAAATCCCCCATATTGTCGTGTCCTCACGCAATGCCATAAGTAAACACTTAAGAAAACCAAGAATCTCAATCCTCCTCGACTAATTACCTCGAAAAGTAGCTAAGTGTTCATCAAGGGGAATTAAAGAATCAATAGCTTTGAAAAAGCCTCATTTTTACCATTTTTAAATATTTACACTTATTCCTACACATATTTTGTATTTTTCCTTTTTTTCATTTTTTGTACTTTTTCTTTTTAAGTAACTAACTAGAATGTATGGACTTTCGTTATTTTCATAACTTTAAGGGTCACGGAATAAGATGCATTTCAATCCTAAAATGCCCAAAAAGGATAAATTCATCGTCCCTGACCTTTCACTCGTCCCAAACCAAGCTTAAAAACGAAATCACCATTAAATATAAGTTAAGATACTAACACTACTCATACTGGTACCTTGTAAAACTTTTCGCTCCCGACAATTATTATATCTTAGGTGAATGTGCTTATTTAGAATTTCAATCATGGATCAACCGTTTTGCAAAATTTCTACGCTTTACGTTTCACCCAAAAGTAATGAGTTTGAAGGCGAGATCATCCCATGTAGCGACTTTCGTCTCGGCACATCCCACCCTTGCGGCTAAGTGACCATGCTTTTGACACCCCACAAAGACTAGTATCGGGACTTACGGACCTTCGGTTTCAAAACTCTTGGATTTCTCGTATATATATAAAATCACCACTTAAAACGAAATAGTCTTAGTTGAAAAGCATATTTAAATTTAAGAAAAATAGATTTTCCCTATATTTATTAAATCACATTTATTACACTTAATATAATTACTCGTCCTTTAAACTAAGGAAATCCTCGACCTTTTAGAAGGCTGCAACATCGGTTGTGAGCCGGCAAGATGCAGCAAACTTTTATCAGTCTCGGATAATTACTATGTGCCTTATTTAGAAGACTGCAACATCGGTTGTGAGCCGGCAAGATGCAGTAAACTTTTATCAGCCCACAGTTTATATTATTATTGTTACCTTATTTTTCATTTTTTTAACACTTTACATTACCATGATATAGAGAAAAAAAAATTTAGAAAATTTAAGTATAAATTTGAACTAAAATTATTGATATCGACCATACTTCAAAAACTGTTGATTTAAGTTTAATTTTCCATTTTTGATTTAAGTTTTAATTTTTCAATAAATAGCACGTATTTATTGGTTTGGTTAGGGTTTGATGAGAGAAAAAGCCACAGAATTACACACATGAGCTTGTAAGATTTAAAATAATCCTTGTTTAGCCATCAATCATAATTAAATCTCCATCATTTTTAACTCTATCATTTTTCGTTCTTCGCAAAGATCCGCGAATGCTTAGTCTAAAAGTTAAGGAACAAGCTAGAGCTCAACACGCTCGATCGAGTCAAAATTTATTCTTATTCTACCCAGCAGGAAAGTCAAAATTGTGACAAAACACTTATTTTATTTTTGAAAATTTTTAAATTTTTTCATTTTTTTGGTATTTTGGTGGTAAAAACGGGATTACGTGAAAACAACGGCTGCAGGCACAATCAAATCGATAGATCCCCCCATACTAGAACTAAACATTGTCCTCAATGTTTTAAGAAGGGTCTCTACGTAAATCCTAAGCCGTTTATTAAGTATGCTTAAAGATAAACGTTAGTCGATAAGATTTGGATATTGGATTCCCAAAATGAAGCTGAGGATGTGAAGCTCTAGTGAACGAAGGACAAAACCATGAGCACGAGAGGCTTCAAAATCCAGGCAATCCTGGACATACAACACAAAACACAAAACACAAAAAATGGAAGAGGCGAGCCTCTCACAACACACTTATTCATTACTACTATATAATTATATTAGGATAAGCATGGGTTGCCACCCACGAAGCGCTTGTTTAAGGTCACTTAGCTTGACCCGATCCCCCCATACTTGAACTGGTCAAGGGGGATAGAAATGGAGACACGGAACATCCAAAACACGGATGTCCTCTCCATAAGAGCAAGGAAAAATCTCCATCGGGATTTTAAAATTTTTAATGACTTTGAAAGCCTTAGGGCCCCGATGAGATAGTTTCTGGAGAAGAGAAGTATGAACTCCTTTAGAAGTGAGAATCCCGGGGTTGAAAACTTTTTCCTCATTTTCGGATGAAAACGAGAGTAGAGTTTCGGACCCGGGAACTTCTTTGTGGAAAGGAAGTTCATAAAGAGGAGGATTAAAATCCTCAAGAAATAAAGAAGCATTAGTGGTCTTCTTTACATTCTTTGCACAGTTGGTGACTCGAATAGTGATTTCAAAAAGGTTCTCATGAATGAGTATACCCGGATTAAATACTTTGTCCTCGTTATCGGTTGAAGGCAAAGCATCAACCTCGGAAAAATCCTCATAGAAAACCGAGTCACACTTGGGGGAAGGAAGGAAATCACTTGATCTAGGGGGATCAAGTTCATCAATCAAGAGTTTAGACTCTTTGATTTTATCTTCCTTGGAGTCAAATGGATCATCATAAACATCATCATTATCGGACTCAAGTTCAACAAGATCATCATCGACATCATCATATAATGGTGGAGATGAATAATCAAGAGTATGTTCATCGGTGAACATCTCGGGAATGGTATCAACAAGATTGTTATTAGGATTTGCAAGATTACCCTCATCAACCGAATCCTCGAGAATAGAATCCATTTCCTTGGTAGGATCATTGTTAAGTCATCATTTCCCGGTGGAAATGACTCAATAAGAGCGAGTTCATCGGCGAACTCCTCAAGGGAATAATCACTAATCTTAGAAGTTTGGAGACTGAGGAGAAAAGAAGTGGTACTTACTGACACTCAATGGAGATTGATATTATCAGAGGGAGGGAGATCTTGGTAGAATCCAAGATTTATGCAATTTTCTGCAATTAGAAACAATGGTCTCCCTCCGGACAAAAGATATCATCTTTTAACTTTTCGGGTGAAGTTAAATCGGAAAGTGAGTGTGACCGAGTTCCGAAGAAAAAGTGGGATTAACCACTCAGATGATTTGGTTAATTTCTTATTTTGCTAGCAAGTCTTCAAGAAAAACTCTCGTATGGAATATTGGTAAAATCAAACATGTTAGATTGATTCTCTATTTGAGGTTTATTAGAATAACTTGTGAAGTGTCAAGTTCATATTCAAGATTAATCTTTTGTCACCGTCACGGAGAATCAATTCTTCTTCGTGCATGTCGATCAAAGCACGAGCGGTCCTCAAGAAAGGTCTTTCCAAGATAAGGGGAACTTGAGGATCGCTTTCATAATTGACGATGACGAAATTAGTAGGGAATGTGAACCTTCCTACCAGAACAAAGACATCCTTTGCAATTCTAGCCAGTGTATAAACTGACCAAGTAGCTAATTCAAGGGTCATTCGGGTGGATATAAGTTCGGATAAACCTAACTTTTTCCAAACCGAGTGTGGCATTAAGTTGATAATGGCACCTAGATCAGCTAAGGCCTTGCACTTGAGCTTACTAAAACCATACAGAATGAGAAATTTTCCAGGGTCTCCAAGTTTCTCGGGTAACTTCTTAAGGATAACCGTTGAGTAATTTTCATTAAGGGGTGTATTTACCAGTTCTAAAAGTTTCTCCTTATTGGAAAGGAGAGCTTTAAGCATTTTTTGGTACTTCGGTATTAGAATTAATGCATCAGCAAGAGTGATATTGATGTGAAGTTGTTTGAACTTTTTCCAAAACTTATGAATTTGTATTTCATCTTTGTCTTGTTGTTTTTCCTTGTACATCCTTGAAGGATAAGGGATATTGAGGTGAAGAGGATCCCTTTTTGGCATCTCATAAGATTTTTGTGAAGGAGCTTGAGATTTTTAGACAAGAGGGGGTAGGACCTTAATGGTATACTCAGTAAGTTCCGGGTCCGTTAACATATCCTCTGCTCGTTCATCCTCCTCCAGATTAATGAATGGAGGAGGCATTGGAACGGAGGTTCCATCTAAAACAATACCACTTCTGGTGGTGATGGCTTTCAATTCACCTTTCGGGTTAGCAATGGTGTTGCTAGGGAGTGATCCTGAACCCGAAGAAGAAGCGGTGTTCATTTGAAAGAAACTAGCCATCATGTTCTTAAGCTAATTGGTTTGATTTGACTTTGTAGCTTGCATTTCATTTCTTAATTCTGATTTTTAATTACCGATATGATTTCTCATAGCTTGTATGCTAGCCTCATTTGTTTTCTTAAATTCCTCCAATTCACTCGAAGTAGTAACTTGAGTTTGTTGAGTCGGGGCTTGATAACTCAGATTTCCTCTGTTTTGTATGTAACCTTGATTGTACCGGTTTTGATTATTTTGCTCATATGGTTGAGCAAAACCCGATGGTCGAGTTTGGTTAACAAAAAGAAGAAAACACTGGAGGACGGGACTGGTATTTGTTCCCTGATTGTAGTTAATACGGGCGTCTGAAACATATCCTTGTAATATTGTCGTGATAAACCCAAATAAATTTTGCCATCGGTGTACATGGACACTGACGTAAAGACTGAGTACCAGCGAAAGTAAACACAAGATTCCTCAACGCTTTTAAACGAAGCTGGAGCTGGGGTTACTTGATGTTGTTTAAACATTGCGGTCATCGCACTATTCACGGCACTAGCTACGGCACTGGCTATCTCATAAGAATCGACATTACTTGCTTTCACTTGAGAAAAAATTGGTTTGTTTCTTGAATTACGAACTTTTGATTTGTGTTCAATAATTTTCAACACATCTTGAGCACTTCGTTTCAAAAGATTGCCACCACACCGGAAAGGACGTCAGGAATTCAAAGAATCTGATCGATGGGCTTTAAATCCATTTTAGAAGGTATCGTGAGGTTGGATGCAATTCGGTAAAACCGTGATGTGGGCATGCTCGAAGGAGATCCTTAAAATGGTCCCATGCCTCATAAAATGATTCATCAAAACAATGTTGAAAATTTGAAATTTCATTCCGAAGATTTGTTGTTTTTGAGGGAGGAAAGAAATGGTTAATAAACTTGGAAACAAGATCTCACCCAAGTGAGAATAGAACGAGAAGGTTCTTTGTCGAATTTTTTTTAGTTACGTCTGGAAAAATCACATGTGATTTGTATCATAAATCACACAATCATGTGTGATTTGTGATACAAATCACATGTGATTTTTCCAGACGTAACTAAAAAAAATTCGGAAAAAATTCATCGATAGTATATAGAAGTTCCCTTCTATAGAAAAATGATTTAGTTCTCGTCGTCATGGTATGTTTCGTTTTGCGTAACGATTCCCCGTCCTTGGCCAATCCCTCCTCCTAGGGAGGAGGAGAACACCTTACATCTCTTACACTTTGTACCCTAACCACCCTTGTATCCATGGTTTTGTTTAAGTTGTTTCAACATTACTAGTGACTATAAAAGGAAGCACCATGTAAGCCTTCAACTCTTTACCATTTGCAAGTAAACAAAACACACTCACTCTCTCTAAACCCCCTTAACCCACAACTCATAATACTCACCCAAATAAATCCATAGCTTTTGATTTTACAAAGATACAAGTGTACGAGGGTTGTTATTAGTGATATCTAAGGTAGTTCAAAGTGTTTTGAAAGCTTGGTTGGTAATTTATAAAGGGTTCATAAAAGAAAAAAAACAAGGGTTTTTCAATCAGAGTTTTCGAATTTTTGGTTTTGAGTTTCTAGGGTTTTAATCTATGTGTTCTTCATTTTCTAAACTCATCTAAGGTCTACTTAACCCTAAATCTTTCTATAATATTCAATTGACATATTTTAATTAACTTGTTTATTAGTTAATCACCACCTAGGGTTTGTTTTTATGGTTTATAAAACATAATAAGCATGATCATGGATTCGAATATATATTAATCTATGGTGAAATGATATTTAAAATGAAAGGACACACTTACTATAAATGTTGGTTAATTTATACATTTAGTTTATAAATTAAATTGTTGAAAGCTTATTATCCAAGTTTATGTACAAATTATCATGAGGACTTGGTAACTGGACAAGAGTTATGGACATGAATATGAGGACCCTAAATATGTGATAGATGTGGTATAAATTAATGTAGATGACTTGTACAAATTAATCAAGTTATAAATTATAAAACTAGTTTATATATAATAAATACATATGCGGACTGTTTTAAGCTTCCGTGTAAAATTCAGATTTTATAAAATTATGAAACCTACTATAATAAATAGGACTCTTCATGAGGATTGTAAGCAAATAAAGAACTCAAAAAACGAAGAAGTTATGATATTTACAAGATTACGATAATTAATTATAAAAAAGTGTTTTTATAAAACTTATTTTATAAACACTGGCACTATTTCACATCTGATAAAAATATATGGATATTTTATAATGATAGTACATATTATGAGGATTGCAAACATATAAAGAACTTGAAAAACCAAGCTATAACGAAGAAGTTATGATATTTATAAGTTTACGATAATTAAATATATAAAAGGGTTTTTATAAAAGTTATTTTATAAAAAATAGTTACTATTTTAGATCTGAGAAAAATGTACAAATATTTTATGATGATAGATCATCTCAATAGGAAACCTTACATATAAAGAACACGCGAAACGGAATTAAAATGATGAAGAAAGAGACCTCAACATTGGGGGAGATTGTTAGCCTTAATTTTATATAAGTCGAACAAGAATGTTATCGGTCTTATTAGTCATAATTAGTCTTGTTAAGTAATAGGCTAGTCGGGTTCAACGGGCTTGGATTGTAATCTAATATTGTCCATGTTTCGGGCTCAAAGCCCAAGAAAAGCCAAGCCCGGCCCAAGTTAGAAAGCCCATAAGCCACTCATGGCTCAAGGGTATAAATAGAACCCTCTCCACACATGGAGAGGGTGTTGGTTACCATTTGCATAATTTGTGTGTGTGTGTAATCTTCCATCTCTTTATTTCTCTCTAATAATCTTTCACTTTCCTTATCTCTTTTCTATCTTTGTTTGCTTATTGGTGTAGCTTATTATGTTGTGTATGGATTAAGCTTTTGGGATAACAGATTTAAATATTGTTTCACTTTTAAATTAAACAAGAAGTATTAGTTGGTAGTATAACATTATAACTTGTGATGTGGTATTTACATTTAGTACTTAGTACTCATACGGCCTAAAATTAATTAGGTTGCATTCGGACACTTACGTGACGTTTTTCACACATCTGATATATTTTGTTGCTCATTCACTCAAGGTGAGTTTATAGCCCCTCTTTCACTTGTTTTATATTTGTTTCAAATCTCGGGGGAGAATACATGCTTGTTACAACTTTTTTACATATTCATGCACAATCCCTTTTGTAACTTGGTTACAGACTCGTTACAAACTCGTTACAACTTTGTTGTACACTCATTTGCATATCTCACGGTGAGATACAATACTTGTTTTTACTTATGGACGCAACAACTATACTTTACTCTTATGATTATGTATTAGTTTAAGTTGCATGAACTGTAAATTACTCGGAGGGTAAGCGCGAATGTTATAAAATAGATCTATTCGGGATTGACAATCCCTGTTTGGGGTGATTAGCTATCACTGGACAAACGAACGTTATACCATGTCGGAGCACGACTGGATTGGTGTCTACAGGGCCAACAACTACATACTCATGAACTCTTACTGTGCCTTGAATAAAGTAGCATACATATAAGTCTACGTCGCAGTTTCATGAACTTAGAGGTGTAATCGTAATCACATATGATGACTATTGTATTGGATACAATGGTCATGCATACTTTACAAACGCTTAGTTCCAACTATACTCAACTCTTTGTGACTATCGTATGGGATACAATAGTCATACACATCTTTGATTTCAATAATCATGCATACATTTTTGGTGACTATTATAACGATTGAAATGATCATATACTCTTTATAAATCTTGATTTCAACATTCATACTTATATTTTTGTGACTATTATAAGGATTGAAATGGTCATACACGCTTTGCAAATCTTTGATTTTGACATTCATACATACATTTTTGATGTCTATTATAATGATTGAAATGGTCATATACTCTTTACAAATATTTGATCCAACATTTACATATTAACATAAATCCTAGTTACATCTCCAACTTTATGTGACCACTTTTAAGCATTTTATTATCAGAGAATTAAGATTATTGGCTTCATATGGATGTGCATAGGAGTCTAAACATACAAGATTCATATTTACAAATGACACGTTATATAGGGTCGTTCTCTCGCATCTTGTGCAAAGGTACTCATGAAGTAAACGCCTCTCACGGACATATTTCCGCTGCGACCCAATTTGGGGGTGTTACAACTTGATTACTGTACTATTTACTACTAGTAAAGTAAGTATATTATTTGAAAAATAGGGAAATATGGAGGAGCAACAACAGTCTTATATACAGTTGAAGAATCGGGAGTTGGATATCCGGGAGGCCAAGCGTCGGAAAGCTGCAGAGTTGAAAAGAGAGAAAATTGCAATTCAGCGTCGAACACTTGAATTAACCGATAGAGAGAAACGGGACAGAGACATCTTATTCTATAATTCATAAATCAACCTGTCTTTGCCCGCAATACAACAACAGAACCTGCTCGAGATGAAACTGGAAATCAAAGAGCGATATAACTTAGTTTATTAGTTTAAGTTTTTAATTTTTATTGTCTTGTTTTTATGTTATTTGAATAATTATGTATTGTTTTTTAATTTATTATGTAATGTTTTTATTATTAATGAAATTTAATTTGGTTGTTAAAAAAATTGAAAAAAAATGAAGGTCGCCTTATAGTGGCAAAAGGTCGCATGTAGGTTGCCGAAGAGAGAAAGCTAATGTGGCAGAGGAAAATGTAGATCGTTGGTGGTCGTTGTAGTGCATAGCCTTATTAATCAAGATCCATAGCAGACACTTTATAACTATATGTTTAGGATTTTAACGCTTGCCGCAACACATATTTTTTTTTTCTTCATTAAACTAGCTGTAATGTACATCCAACAACACTTTTTATGCATAAATCAGTTAATGTACATCCAAGAAAACACTTTCAAAATTTTTATGCATAAAAACCTACCACTTACATTAACAAGTCAAACATGGTTACCAAAGTTAAGAACAAAACACAAACAAACACAACTAACAATAGCCTATCATAAACTTTCAGTTTTGATTTAACAAAACTCAAATCAGCCTTCAAATCATTCTCATTGTTTGACTTGTTGGAAAACCCCTTACTTGAATCCTCCATAACAACACCAGGCACCTTGTTCATCTTCTTCAATGCTTTGTTCTCCTCATGCAAATTATAAACCAACGATTTGTAGTAGTCACTAGGAAGTTCTTGATCCAGAAAACCATACACACCACATTTTTTACTTTTGTCATGAATTGGGCATCCTCTGAACCTTCGACCTGGATTATCAATTGTCCAAGCTGTTTGAATGGGGATTGGGTGTGGAGGGTCACAGTCACAATGGGTCTTGTGGGTGACATCTTGATTACGGTTGTACCGGCGGTATGAGGTAGACGATGATGAACTCATTTTGTGTGTTAGGGTTTACAAGATGAAGATTTGGGTATATTAGATCTGTGGTGGTTGCCCTAAAAAAAGGTGGGACGTGTATTTTGGATTAATCCCACATGGCACATACGTGGCTAGGTAACCGGACAAATAAGCTTAGCCCGTTTAGTAGGTCACTTAATACATAGATTAGACGAAATTCAAAAGTTTATTGACACTTTAACAAAAAAAATAGTACGTTACACACAATAGATAAATGTGTCAAGTTGGATACACTTTTCTATAATTTGCCCAATAAATAAAGGCTTATGTTATTCGTACCCCCTCTAAAAAGCCATCCATACCCCCCATGTTTTTTCCGGTTTTTTCCAAAAAAAAATTTAATTTTAATTTTTATAATTTTGTATATGTTATAAAACTGTGACACGGATCAAAAAATACGGAACAGAACCTGAAATAAAACTGCGTTATACTGTAAAAAGAGGGTACAAAAGGAATCTTTTGTATTTTTTTGTACTTTCTGACGGGCCAGGGGGTACCAATAGTAGCACCCATAAATAAAACTGTTTGTGGGACAAGGGAGTGTACTTTGTGTTTGTATTTACTTGTTGGTTACTTAAGTAGTGTACTATTTAGGGTTACTTAATTACTTACTATTTACTACTAGTAAAGTAAGTATATTATTGAAGGTTTCAGGGAAATTGCTACAACAACTTTAATTCATTCTGCTTAATGTTATTATATAGCAGTTTGCATCTCAGGATTACAATTTGAGTATAAGCATAACAATATGTATCTAACAAGATTCGCGTCTCTAACACATTGCGTATTTTAGCGATGTACTAATTACAATACTTTTACAAAAATGGGTAATGCAGAATTAATATAAATCAAGCAACTTTAACTTTCAAGAAAATTTGGAAACTAAACTTTTAACCAACTTAATCTTTGTTTACAGTTTTAAGTTACTAGTAATTTTTTTGGAACATTCGAAAATGTTGGTATAAACTCTATCACCACCTAAATCTTCACCAGAAGCACCAGTTGCAACTCTTAATACATCTTCAAGGAGTTGAAAGTTGCCCAAATTGTCAACATGGGTCCCGCTCTCAGTTCCTCGCCCCTCGAGGAGATTTATGGGCGGTTTATGTTCGTACTCTCTAGCGTACGTTTTAATCCCCGAGATATTAAACCTTGTTTTCCCTCGCCACCCTTTTGCACACATGAAACCCGCGCTTAATGCTGGCATGGTTTCATCACCATCTACCGTGTACACACCGTCTTTTAAACAAACATGCTGGTTCGTGTCCCCGGCTGTGTTGTCTATTTGGAAGGGAATGTAGCATTCGGTTTGGGGTGTGAGTTTGTAGACGTATGCTCGTTCAGTAAGGATGCCCACGCCTTGCATCGAGTATATCCCCGGCTGTAATCACTTTTGTCTGTAAATATTTGTCATATGGATCACTAGTTTATAAGTTTCTAGCTGCTATAATGTTATCGTTTACAATCACTTTTAGACATATAATACAAGTCGACTATGTCGTTGTTTAATTATCCACTTGCCCATATCATTACAAGTCCTCGTGTTTTGGGTCAGTCTGGGTTGACCCGTAAACACTTTTTTTTGCCTCAGTAATTCTAGTTAGAGTTTAGACGAATTTCAACCAGTTCGACCCATTTGACGTTTTGAGTAAGCTGCTCTTTTTTTTACCATATGATCGATTTATAAGATAAAATTTAACAAATATGGAGATATTCTGTTATCCTTTGGTTACATAAGCGGTTTAAAACCTCACAAGGTACACATCTTGAGGGTGGCTATGGAGCCGTGTACATCTGAGTCAAAAACTTAACCTCGTCCGTTTAAGTTCAAATTTGTAAATTATGAAAGTGAGCAAATGATTTTAAGCTTGGTGGCTGAAAGGTCTGAGCTTGTGGTTATGGTTGGGCGCAGTGCGAGGTTGACCCAGTCGGTTGACCGACTCACGACTGGGTCACCTCCATAAGTACCTATAGTGATTTCGCGCAAGTAAGAAAAATAAAAAAAATAGTTGATTCCAGTTTTGTTGTTTGGTCTTGTACTTACTAAAGATTATGATTTAACTGAAAGTTATGATATTCGTAATTTCTAATATCTTAATTGACAGTCTCGCCGGACTCAGGGGCTCATACACGTTTACGATGTTCACATTTTTGTATTGCAGGCTTAATTGCATTACAACAAACAAATGGTGTTCATGTAATGAAACTATATGAAGGTGTTGGATTAGCTTATTTAGGGAGCTTATTGGAGGGCTTGTTTAGGGGTTTTTGTGCTGGCTTTTTATGGATGGCTTATGCTTGTTTTTCTTTTTCGTCATATTACCAGTATAGGCTAATCCTGAGCAAGAACTTATGGGTTTACATATCCTAAACATAATCTGCAGCTTACTTATGTGTAATTAATTTCTTTGAAACAGCTTAAGCACTTTCTAATAAGCTCTTTTATGTTGCTTATTGTGGAGATTTTAAAGACCACTAAAGAGTTAGTAGATGCATTTATCGCTATTTATAAAAACCACTAGAGTTAGATAATATGAATTAGTTTTAATATATACAAGCAACTAGAAACTAATTATACCCGATTTGAAAATGTGATAATTAGATGGTTAGTTTTAAGACATAAGAGCAATCACAATGCAAAAACCTTCAATGACTTTTTGCATTTATGGCATTTAATGTATACTACACTTAATAACAAAGACTTTGAAGAATGACTTGAAGTTTGGCAAGTCATTCTAAAAAGCTTTGCAAAAAGCTTTTAGTGTAATGCTTAAAAACCCTCTTAAATGACTTTTTAAAATAGTGAAAAGCTATTAGTTGTTTTGTGCATTAGAGATGCTCTTATGCTAGGCTCAAGAAGTACGAAATCACCACGGTGCCTATTTGAGTTAAGCTTCACAAATGTTCCAATTGTTGCGTTTTTTGTTAAAATTTTTGCGAAGGAAAAATCTACAAGTGGTATTTGTAAAATCTCTTGTGATTTGTTGTTTTTAATATAATCACGGGCTATTTCATAAATCGCATGTGAATTTCACAAATTCAATTATGATTTTTAAAGTTAATAAAATCACATGTGATTTCATAAAACTTCATAAATCGCATGTGAATTGTACAAATTTACGTGTGATTTTTTAAGTAATGAATCACATGTGATTTTTCGAATCACGTGAGATTTTTCGAATCAGGTGTGATTTTTTCTGAGCGAAAATTTAAAAAAAAGTTCGTCGAAAGTATATAAAAGTGCCCGTCTATAGAAAGATAATTTAATTATCTTCGCGATGGTATAATTAAATTTGCGTAACAATTAACGGTTTGAGAGATATGTTAATTTTAAAAAATAGGATGAAAGTGGGTTTTTTAATTAAATAAACATAAGATTTAATATAAGCCGTTAGATGAAAATAAAATGGACGGATGAGATTGAATGATTTGTTCTTTAATTGGACATTGTTTTTTATAAATCTTTTCTCTTTACCTCAATTGAAGGGTTGCTTGCACCAAACACGTTTAGAACGTGTCATATTTTAGTGTGATTATCACAAGTTTTTTTACCGCTTTGCTAGATGTTTATAAGGCGGTATATAATTGGTGGCCTTTTAAGTATTTTCAATTGCTAGATAACCTTAGTAAGAAGAAGTTTATTAGTTGGGATGCATATCTAATCCAATTTATGAAAGCTAGGGCTCGAGTTTGACTTTCAAAGTCAAACCCGAGCTAGTCGATCGAGTAGATACTCTACTGATATGTCTCTTTATTGGTCATTAAACCAACGCAGGGCTCCAGATTATCCTATGTTTTATACAACAGGCTACTTTACAATTAATAACCGATTTATAACAACACAATACGCTACATATGAGTTGACCCATAACGCACGGATCCACAAACGTGGCTCAAATCGATACACTATTAGGAATTCAAACGGCACGTTACACCCGGTTCTGAACTCGGTGCAAGAAGTTCGTATGGAAAAATACCTGCACCATACCTATTCTTTAAACTCATGTCACGGTTTCGTTTCTCATTCTCCTT